>JBBPKK010000034.1:0-99188 GCA_038089215.1 Tylopilus vinaceipallidus
CATCAAGGTTTGGGTAGCTACCGGTGACAAACTCGAAACAGCGATTGGTACTGACCCCATCTATCCATCTCAGCCCCACTGACGTTCTCTTGCAGCCATCGGCTACAGTACGAATCTCATCGCCGACGACTCGAATATCGTCGTCATTCGTGGCGGGGATGATGGACCTTCGGTTTACCAGCAAATGACCAGAGCTGTCGAACAATTCTTCCCAGACATTGATATTGGAGACGATCCGGAGACCATGGACGTCGTCGCTTCGGATTCCGGTCCGTATCCATTACGCCGCCTGAGTACTAGTGCGCCATCGATTGTGGGAGAGGGCAACGGTTCACGGCCGGGGGGTTATGTACTCGTCATTGATGGCACGGCGTTGGGCTATGTCCGTCTTTCGTGCATGCATGGGTTCTACACGCTCACGTCTGGTCTAGGCTCTTGCAGACGATCAGAGCAAGCAGTTGCTGCTGCATCTCGGGACTCGATGTGAAGCCGTCATTTGTTGTCGGGTCTCTCCGCTTCAGAAAGCCCTCGTCGTCAAACTCGTCAAGGACGGCCTTCGCGTGATCACCCTTGCGATCGGCGATGGTGCCAACGATGTCAGCATGATTCAAGCTGCTGATGTTGGGGTCGGCATTGCTGGCGAGGAAGGCTTACAAGCCGTCAACTCTTCTGATTACGCCATCGCCCAGGTAAGTCGTCTTCGTCGGTGGCATTCGCGAGTAGGTCACCTCACTACGTCGTTGATGCACAGTTTCGATTCCTCAAACGACTGCTTTTGGTTCACGGTCATTGGTCTTATGCGCGCAACGGAACGATGTGAGTTATTTTCCAACTCATGGGTGCCCCGTTGATCTTGGCTCGTTCAGGGTCGTCAACTTTTTCTACAAGAATATCGTGGCTGTAGGAACGCTCTGGTGGTTCCAGATTTACTGTGGCTGGAGTTCGGCTTAGTACGTTCATTCCCTTTTCTCAGCTCCAAAGCTCACCTCCTATAGTGCTTTCGAGTACACTTACCTTCTTTTTTGGAATTCATTCTGGACCGTCGCACCCGTGCTTGCTATTGGTCTTTTTGACCGTATTGTTGGTACGTGGTTCTGGACTGCTCGTCACACTTGTCTGACGCGCTTTCAGATGCTGATATTCTCATGGCTTTCCCCGAGCTGTACCGATATGGTCGCGAACGCACATGGTTCACCTTGAAGCTGTTTTTCATCTACTTGATTGACGGCGTTATACAGGCTTGTCTCGTCAATTTGGGTGTTGCTTGGCGCTAACCGCTTCCCTAGTCGGTTTCGTTGTTTTTCATTGTCACGTTCACATATTTCACCACGACCTCTCGTCCCGACGGTTATGGCATCCAGCTGTATGAGTTTTCTACAGTAAGCCACACGCTTGCTCCATTGCAGCACTCTGATGCTCCACAGACGATGGTATTTGCTGCCGTGCTCGTTGTCAGCTTGTACAACGGTCTGAACACCAACGTGTGGACCGGGTGGGTCTTCTTCGCAATCTTGCTCGGACTCGTGCTGTTGTGGATCTACACGGTACCACCTTTAATCTTGTCGCAATTCATTTCAGGGGCTCATTACTTTCTTGCAGGCCGTATATAATTCTGTCAGTCCAGGCTGGTCTGTGACCAACGTCTATGGCAACAACGACTTCTTGTTCCCGTCTGCCTACTTCTGGCTATGTCAGCCACTATGCGTCGCCATTGCGCTTCTTCCCAGGTACTTATACCGTGCGTGGTTAACCGGCTATGCTCCAGGTGATTTGGAGTTACTCCGTTATATCCGCAAAACGCAACCAGACCTTGACATGGCCACTGCTCTACGCCTCGACCACGCTCGCAATGCTCCACGGTCCTCACTGTCGAGATGGCGACCATCATCACGGATGTCACGGCCAGTGTCGATCGCATCTGCGCCTTCGGGTGCCCCCGCTAATTATAGCGCGGAGACCCTTCCGTTGGATCCTCACCGGACACCCGTGAGTCGCACGGACATGTGCAGTGGTGTGCGCACTGTGCACCGTGGTTTCGGCTTTGCAACAGAGGAAGGCGGTGTTGCAATGCGCCGGATGCAAAGTAATTTATCCGAGCGTCGACAGAGCAGCCGTCACCTTCCTTTACCCGCGGAACCGAAACAGTCACCGAAGAGGAAAACCTCATTACGTATCTTCCCCTCGCTGCGCCGTAAAAAGCCCCCAACCCCGAACAAGGACGAGTAGTTTCGCGAACAGTCGAGGTTTGCATGATCTATCACTATTTTGTTTTGCCACATCGCATCTCACATCCCCCCTTTGTATGCTTTGTGATCACTGTATCCGTTTTCGTTATTTATTCACCCCTCACATTAACCTTCACTCCTTGGCTTGCCATTTTACGTAGTCGTGACGGATATCAGGATTAATGCCGGACGAGATTTAGAAATGCACGACATTAGCATTACATTCCCATTCCCAAGCCCAAGAGAGGTGCAGATACGGCGTGAAATAATCTACAATAGTGTAATAGAATACAATCGACGGAGATGCTACCAGCATTCAAATCATATCACTATGTCGTCCCATTCGCCCCATTCGCCCCCGATTGCCCGCACTTGAACTTTCTCCCCATGTATGCCAAAGTATGAAGCTTTGAACCAAGTCTTCATGTCTTCTTCACCAAAGGGCCCGTAAGACTCTCCCGACACCCGTCCAGAGACGTTCCACCTATACTCGTACTTGACATCGGCGGAGGGGGGGACCCAATCCTCTCGGACCTGCCCACTTGATCGTACACTGCGAACAAGCTCTTCGTAGGTTTTCGAGTAAATGTCGGTGTCTCCAAACGACATGATATTCGATGCAAGATGTGTGATCAGGTCGATGTCAGTCGTTCCCTTGGCTGGTCGCTTGTCCACCGCCATGGCGTCGTCCTTTGACTTGTCGTCCGCGCGTTTTCTGACGGCCGTCGTCAACGCATGCCACCGTCGTGTCTCGCAAGGTGAACTCACCCAGCGTTCTTTTTCGACGTGGCCCCCAGCCGTTGCAGCGCCTCCAGCACCGTCTCTCCGCGTTTAAGCATACTGACAAGCTGAAGCTCCAACACGCTCTTACCGCCGCTCTGCTCGAGCTCCCTCTCCTCCGCCTTCATCTTTTCCCTCTGAATCCGGTCCTGCCGCCGTTTTCTCCGCCGGGCGGCCCTGATCTCCTTTTCATCGACGCCGTCCATCCAGCGGTCGTGCACGGCGTGCGGGTCAAACGTCCGGACGTACGTCCCGTCCTCTGCAAACTTGCCCTCCTCCATCTCCTCCCGCATGTTGAACGACGACAGCTCGTACCCCATCCCGGCCTGCGCCCGCCGCCGCGCGTCGTCCTCGTCCTCCGGCTCGTTTTCCTCCTCCCCCTCGCTCTCGTCGTGCTCGGAGGGGTAAAATTCCTGGCCTTCGATGTCGCCCAGGCGGAGGAACGCGTCCTTTTTGTGCGTACCCGCGCCGACACCGCCGCCCCCGTCTTCCTTCTTGGCATCCTTGTCACCCAGGGCAAACATGTCGTCTTCGTCGTCCCCGCCTGCCGCTCCGGCATCGTCCTTTCGGCGACTGTACACGACGCCCTCCCCATCGTCGCTCGAGTCACTCTCGTACCCCTCGTTCCGTACGCGTCCTTTACGCTTTGCGGAGGGGTTCTCGAGCGTGCTGTCGACCTCATCGGCGAAGTTGACAGGATCGTCGCCCGGGTCCACGAAGCGCAGTTTCTTCGGATTGGGAGGCGGCTGGGCAGAGGGCTCGCCCGAGGTGGCAGACCGCTTCTGGGCTGTGCGAGCCTGCATGGTGTACTGTACAGAGATGCAAGCCGGTCAACCATTTACACATGTTTGTCAACTGCCGCAGTGTCACGTTACTAGCATAGTCCAAATTAAAAAGTTGAGCTAACAGGTAGTCGTCGGTATGTAGTGATAATCGTAGGAGGTAAGCGGGGTCACATGTACAGAGCCGCTGCCTTCATGATGGCGGCTACATACCCAAGTTGATTCTCAATGGAAGCATGTGTAATGAGAAGCGTGCTCGAAAGTCCCCTCAGGCGAGTGGGAGCCCCAAGTTTTTCAGCGATATAGGCGTGTTCAGATGAATACAACACGCAGACTTCTTTGCCAACTGGCGCAATAAGCTGCACAAGGTGGCTCAGCACGAGTGAAGGGTTGTGGAGTCTGCCATACCGTCTGGGATCCCATAAAACGCTGCAGGAAGATCGAAAAGCGTTCCTGCTGCGCCGTCGTCGCAGAGGGGTCGAGAATCGCTCGAGCTGTTCCATCGCTCTTAAAAGTGCCTACCATGGTATATGCATCCTCTGCAGAATAAAAGAGCGCCACTTTGCCCCCGGAGGAGCCGCCGATTAGAATATCGCTTATCTGGGTTTTGAGTTCGCGACAGTCCCTGAGAACCATCGGAAGCTCGACGCCATCGCCAAAAATCACTTTAAACGTTGTCGAAAACCTGTAACAGTAATGAGTCGTATTTCCGATCATTCAGACAAGGCTCTGACTCGGTTTTAACGGCTGGTAAACGGTTTGATGTCAGGCCTTGATACCTGTGACGAGCGTTAGCGCAATACATAATAACGAGGCAACCTTAGCTGACAGTGGACCAAAGATGGTAGACCGAAAGGAAGAGTGCGTGGTGTTGAAAGAGCTACAGGACGCTTGTGCCGAAGGAAATAAGTGCTCTTTGGCGAGCTCGATGCTAACGTACTCTCCATTAATATGGGTCAAGGATATCAATGTGGTGAGATTCACTTCTTCTTCACCTCATCCGCCGCCGCAAGATCCGCAGATGGGGCGGAAATGTCTTTGGCAATTGAAGCCACAGTTGGAGTCTGCTCGGCCTCAATGGTGGATGATGCAGGGTTCGCGACATGGTTGCTTGCCTTACGCTCTTCGGTAACCTCGCTCAAAGTTTGCTTGGGAGGTTCTTCCTCCGCTGGTGCTGGCACTAAAGTCGACCCTTCTGTTTCCTCGGCGCCCAGCGGTTTCAATGAGAGGCCATCCTCGTAATCAGGAAGTGTTTCCTGATTTGCCTGAAGCTCGGCCAACTTAAGCAACTCTACTCCAGAAGGAGGGGAAATTGATCGAGACTTCAATGTCGTCTGATCGCCCTGGCCGGCCAAATCTTCGTTGCTCCATGACGTGACGTGAAGCTCGTCTTCATCTATACCAGGAGCAGCTGGGGCTTCTTCAATCTCGTCCGGTTGATCATCTTCAGTGGCACGTGCAAATGTTCCCTTGACAGTTTGAAGAGTGCCTTTGGTGACGGTGAGCAGAGAGCTGCGGTTCCTGAGGATTAGACCAGAAGACGACTGGCCCGGACCAGGTCTCCCGCCCCGTTTGGCCGTATTACGACTCGAACTGCTGGTAGAAGTTGCAGCCGTTGATTGGACAGACATTAGGCGAGCTTTGGCAGTTATGCGAGACCGTTTGCTCGTAGTCTCGACAGTGGTTGTTTCAATAAGCTTTACAAGTGGTTTGATGACCCGAGCCCGGTGGTGGGGGACGATTTTCTGAATTTCAGGCGATTTATCGGGGGAAGGTGGTGGCGAGAATAGAGGGCTGTGTTCGGGGAGGGTTGGTGAAGCAGAAGCTTTTGCGTCGGGATCAGCCTCATCCGAAGACGGAACGGTCCTTGCGGGTGGGGATCGCAGCTGTGTCCGAGATACTGGTTTCGGGTTGGCCAGATTTTGTTCCATGCTCTGGTCAATCTCAATCGGATTGCCGCTGTAAAAATGCTCGAGGTCGTCAAATATAATATTTTCTGATCCGTTTGCATTCCCATTAGTGGCAGCCGAGTGGTGCGCGCCGGCAGCATCCTGGTCTGCATCCTCCGTGCTCACTTGCATGAGCTCGTCTTCCACCTCGACCACATCTGGATCCGTCTCCCCATCTGCGTCAAGCTGGGAGTCACCTGCGGAAGGCTGGCGTTTAGGCGCTGACTTGCGCGGTCCTGGAGAAGAAGCCCGTCTCCGTCCGGGAGACCTGGTTGAAGTGGCGGCAGTTTTCGGACTCTGGGCGGGCACTTTGCGTTTCGAGTGATCCCGTGGATTGTCTGCAGGGGCCTGCACGCGCCTGCGTTTTTGGGAGGACAATGGCGGCGCTGAGATGGCTGCACCTGCAACGTCTTCGACAGCAGGCGCCACCGGAAGCTTCGCCGAGCTCGCCTTTCTTTTTCTGCCTGACGATCGGTGTCAGTCCCGCGGCAGAATGTGTGTTTCGGGGGGGTAGAAGCACCTGGCGGCCCTGAGACGACCAACAGCTCGCCCTTCTTGAAGGCGGACGCATCGGAGATATCTCTTCCGCCGGTATCTATGCGTTCCCAGAAAGACTCTAGGATATGTTCGGATCCGCCTTGGAACGAAGAGGTGGGTTCCCAACTGCATGCAAACGGGTCTACGAGGGTTCCAGCAGGTGCACTGCAGTGACGTACGTGCTTTGGTCCCAATCGTACCCTTTCCACTGGGACGGAAGTGAGTGGAGGAGAGACAGGGCGATGGCGCACAAACCTTGACGTAGTATTGCTGGACAAGGGAGCTGAGCAGGGGAACGGCGGGGAGAGCAGTGGATCATACCCAAGTGATTTTCTTGCCGCGCTTGCCGTGTACGCGGGCGCTGGTGATGGACTCTGGAAAGGATGAGCGTGGACGAGCGTGAATGGGCGCGACGACTCACCGACTTCGTACTCGTCGCCGCCGTCCATGATGGGAGTCCAACGCTGACCGCGGCTCGAGCTTTGCCTCCACTCACACTGTGGGAACATGTTTCCAATTCTGAAATTCACCTCGCCACACTTGAGTACATCGTTACGTAATATGACACATAGATCAAGTCAACTCCGGAACAGACAAACGCAACGAAACCAGGCACTCCTTTACCCACGTAACATCCCCCACAACGACGTTGCCCCTCAGCTTGACTGATCCAAGAACGTCTCGTTCTTTCACAATAATGTAGTCAAAAGACTCCATCAAGTCAAGACTTACTTGTTTGGCATCAGCGACCGCCTCGACCTTGGCAGCCCCCATACCCAAGACGATCCAGGGAACATATCGGCTGGCTTCGTCGGATGTGGTCTACAACACAGGATATGGGACCGTGCCTTCAGCATGGACTCAGACACGTACCCTTTTCCCTCGGCTTGGCGGAAGGGGGACCAGTTCCGCACCAATACACAGCACCGATTTCTGTGCAAATAGCTTGATTGGCACTTTGCTTGCCATAATGTCGGTCAGGTGTTCAGTGCAGTTCCCCCAGTCAAGGTCGACAAGCTGAGAGATCCGGGCCCCCAGCGGGTCAGAATATCCCGCTGGGAGAAGGTATGGTTGCCAGTCCTAAAGCGTATTCAATCGAGTACCATGCATTCTACAAGGCAAGTAGACCATACCGATGAAATCTTTTCCCCCTTTGTCAACCAATCAAACGAGATACAGGGAATCCCCAACGCAAGAGCCAGAAGGAATTTAGGTTTTTGAGACGCATCATCGGATAAGAGGAAGATGCGGTCAAGGTTGACCTCCGACTTCCAACAGAAATCTTGTGGCGTCGCGACCCATCGCCTGTTCGAGTGACTATGTCTCCCTTCCATTGTGAACACGTTAGACCAATCTTCGATTACCAACCCTCCGTGCTGTTTGATAGCGAGCATTGCTTCGTCTTTCGTTTGAATGGGCTCGTCATTCTTCGGACTGATTGTAACCACGAATCCCGTTTTAGCTAGTTCGCGTTGGTTCTTGCCCGCGGTAGTGCTGACGACCGACTGTCTGGAGGGCGTCGAATCTATGACAGGCTTCGGTTTGACCACAGTAAAAATATCTCCTTCCGCGACTGTGCGGTCCATCCATTGACTTTGAATCGTCCGATTTGCAATGCGGATGTTACCAAAGCGCACTTCACGAATCGTTACTTCCTCCCCGTCATCAACCTCCAATATAAACGAGCCGTGAGATTGTGTGCGGCTGACATCGCTGACGGCGCCCTTCGTGCCGTCCTCAACAACGATAACTCTGTCGCCAACCACAAGCTCGCGGCGCCGCATATTCTTCAGTTCGACATGGTCTTCTGTCCCATCGTCAAACTTGATGACATACTTGCTCTTTGGCCCACGCGAGTAGACAACACCAGAGTAAAAATGACCATCTGATTTCCACAGCGCGAAAACTCGTGTGGCTGGCTCTGCTGTTAGTCCACGGGTGGATGACACCCCAGATCGAAGCCGCTTGCCCGAGCGTGTAGTAATTGTTGGAGTCTCCGACCGCTTGGTTCGAGTTGAAGCTGAAGCTTTTGACATCCCATAGCTTGGATTTACGTCTTCAGCACGCCTTCTTTTACGTGATGGGTCGGTTTTCGGAGGTGGAGGTGGCGGCGAACCAACATCATGGTCGGTCTCTTCTTCCTCTTCCTTCTGAACTCCGAGACGCACACCTCTCTCATCTTTGGAGGGTTGTTGTGACAAATCCTCCGCGCTCTCGGTGTCCGATTTGTGCGAACGCTTCATGCCAGCAACCGACTTGGTCGCGGGAAGACGCGTCGTGGAAGTGTGGCGTGCAGCAAAGTACCCCATAGCTTGTAACTCTCCTCTTTTCTTCGTGGAAGGCGATCCGTCTGTCGAAGCGGCAAGAGGTTGCATGGAAGACCGCGCTTCACTTTGCAAATCTTGCTCCGGGAGCGATGTCGGAACCTCTGTTGGCTCGGTTTTAGAAGACTTGGCTCTGGTGCTCTTCCCCTTCACCGAAGAGGCGGGTTTTCGAAATTGTTTCTCGAGAACAGGTAATGGTGCCTACCGAGGCAGTGACGACATCAGTCTTAAGGCATGTAGTCATCGAGGGGTGCAAGTCACCTTCTCGGCAACAACGGAAGACGCAGTCTTCGTTTTTCTGCCATGTACGATACTGTCTTTCGCGGAAGCCAAGGATCTCTTTGCACTTCTGGAGGCCATCTCGACGGACAACGGAATATCAGCTTCGCTCCCCTCGACCTCTAAGGAATCAGGTACAAGGTCTCCGGATCCGTGCTCAGACATCGGGCTGAGAGGTTGGAACGTCTTCTTGAGCGGACTCTGTGCCACTACACGATAGTGGCTAGGTGTTTGAGCGGTAGACCCGGCTCGAAGGGGTTCAGAATCGGGAACAATGTCCAGAGCATCGTCAGGTTCATCATCCTCGCGCTCTCCTTCGGGGTGGTGTCTGACTAGGCGAGAAGTAGCCACTTTGATTTGATGCGGTGACGGTCTGGCTGAAGAGGAGGCGTCCAGGTTAGGCGAATCATCGGTAAGGCAAGGCTGCGTTTCTTGCAAGTGAGAAGGTTCCATTGCCGCTCCTGTAGTGATGAACGAAGGGGGCTCTACATCTCCTGCCAGGTTGCGCAACTTGGCGATTCGATAGCGGTTGTCCGGATGTACCATTCGTAACAAGCTTCTGGGATTGCTGGAGGCAACAGTTGAATTGGGGGCAGGAGCAATCCAATCAACTGAAGGAGGGTACTGGCAGCTATCCTGTGGAGGGGTGAGGATATCATCTTTAGTGGGAACCTCGACATCAGCATGGCCATTTGCGGGTGCCGGTTCAGCCACGTCACGATGAATGGAATCTGTGGTTGGATCTGGAGGGTCAACAAGGCCCCGGTCAAGCATCTTATCGAAAGACGATGAGCCACTAAACTCGAATCTTGACTCTTGACCGGGGCATTCTGGGTCGCGATCGAGGCAGGAGAATCCATCACGTCTATACGCGCCAGAAGATTCATCGGAATCATTGGGAGTGGCAACGACGAGGATACCGGTGCGACGACTGGAAGCAGGCCTGTTCGCCTTTTGTCTATCATATTCTCGGATCGCAGCCTCGAGAAATTCTTTGTGTTCCCCAGCGTCTGGAAGCGACATGCCGGGATCCGTGGGCGAATGGACGACTTCCTGAGTCGGTGTCTCTCCCAGTTGAGAAAGTGGCACATCGAATTGCTTTGCTGACGCGAGATACTGTTCTGCTGGATCCTGCAACACGGGGTCCCCGAACGTGTCTTGAGAGGACAAAGGAGGAGAACGAGGGCGATACCTGTTGCCGGGAGGCATGCTGGCAGTTGGTGGAGAGAGAGGATGGACGCTGGGGGAAGACCGAAAGAATATGGCCTTTGTTCCTAGGGACTGAGGTAAATATTCGAAAGCAAGGATGGCCGGGGGCATGAAAAGAGGCTCACCGATTACCTTTCCAGTGGATGCCGAGAGTGGACTATCCCCGTGTAGGTGCAAAAAGTCCGAACCTGACCGTCCGACTGGAACATTGGAGTCTAACGAGGTTGCAGGTACTTCATCCAGCAGTGGTACATTTTTCAGACGTGTTTCTTTCTGGGAATCCTCGGCTAGGACACGTTCGCTACTAGCATCCGGGCTCTGCAAGGGTGAAACGTGCAGATGGTAACGAGGTGTTGCCGGTTGGACCGGAATTATATTTGAATCCAATGAAAGATCGTTTGCAACGACATTGCCGGTGTTTGGCGAGGCTGGACCCCGGTGTTTCTGGGTTTGGGGTGCCAGTGCATGATGTAAAAGCTGGGTGGGCTGAGATATGGGATCGCTACAAAGTATGATGGTTCAGGTTCTCGACAAGTCGACTGCGAGCTGCGAGAGACACGCGCCTGTCCATGGAGTGTCCCTTCTACACCGCAGCAACTCGAAAGCGAGCTCTCCGCCCATGCAAAGGGCCCTGCTTCTGCCGCACACGCCAGCCCAAGTCCAACGCGGATCGTCAAAGGCTGCTCATCATTGCACGTGCACAAAATCAATTCACGTGACATAGACGCGTCGATACGCACGTGTCGGTTGTTCATCTTCGCCCGCTCATCTGTCGCTCCCCTCGATTTCCGGCGCCGGACGCTCACCGAACTGTGAACAATGTCGCGCAGATCCCGTAAGGCTACTTGGAGCATTCCTACACGCAAGATTTCCCCGCGGGCACTCATGGACTTCGCGGAAGACACTGAGAAACTAATGTCGGGAAAATCGGGGGGCTCCGAGGCTGGCACTACGCGCAAACACCCTCACCCTCATCCCAAGCTATCGACGGCATATCAGCCACCAACTCACCATGACTATAGTATGCACGAGATCGCCAACGTTCCAGCACCCGTCCCAGACACCGGCATGCCACCCCCGTCAGCAGATACAACGACCACCATTACTTCTTCCCTCTCGCCTTATCAAGAGAACGTCACATCGAGAGCTCCCCTGAGTCATTCACATGCAACTTCGAAATCAGCGTTTGTTCCGCTGCCTTCTTTGAAGACAGAAAACCTCACAGAGATCGAAGAGGCAGCTGCTCATTCGTCCTCGTCAATCCATCCAACGCCAACTTCTCCACCTATGGTGACAACTGCTGCAAGCGCCGTGTCACAAGACCGTACTCCCCAATCAAACGCCTCTCATTTGTCCACCACGGCAATCATTGCGCTTGCTATCAGCGGTGGTGTCACATTCCTGGTTATAGTCGTTCTGGTTAAAATTATCAAGCGGCCTTACCGACGGAGGACCCCTACTCCCTCCCTGCCCATCCTCCACGATGGGCCTTTTGCGGATAACAGAATGGAAATCGAAGGGTCCCCGATATTCGGGGGCAAGGAACGCCCGTCCCCTACCCTCCAAGCACGCGGCGCCATGGGAAATGCC
Organism: Tylopilus vinaceipallidus; assembly: GCA_038089215.1. Taxonomy (NCBI): domain Eukaryota; kingdom Fungi; phylum Basidiomycota; class Agaricomycetes; order Boletales; family Boletaceae; genus Tylopilus; species Tylopilus vinaceipallidus. Next base: position 11,676 of record JBBPKK010000034.1, read on the forward strand.
GGACTTTGGACATGGACTCAATACAACTCAGGTATCCCCAAACCCGCCCCGATGGTGACAGTGACCCGGTCGAATTCTCAAGATCGACTGGGGGCTGTGACCCAGCAAGGCAGCCTTGGTACAGCTGACGACAACGCTGCCTATGTCCAAAGGCAGAAACCAAGTCAATATCCATTTATCGGATATGGCGACCCGAACTCTATTTCGAGGACGCCGAGTTCACTCCCCTTGCAGCCAGTCCAGAATGCAATCACTCGTGCGGTATCGAGGCTCTCCACAATATCCATGTCCCTCTATCCGAATTCACCAGGTTATTCACAAGTAGGAACAGATGTCGGTCTTGCGATAGATGGTGTTACGCATGGCGAACAATCCAACGCTGCGGCGGGACCAAAACACAAGGACAAAATGATCGCACCACGTAACAGAACGAGTATGATCGCACCTTGTGGTGTCAAAGATGCCGCAGCACTCAGGCGATCGCAAAGCTTTGCGTATGGCGGAATAGAACCCACATCACCGCCGAGCACGTCTCTAAATAGGGTACAACTAAACGGCGGGCGGGCTCGCATTAAGTCGACGTACTACACACCAAGTCCATATCCTCGGACGTCGGCGGCCGCAGCAAGTCATGGTAAACACGAGCTCGATCAAGAGCACGAGGAGGTCCGAGAGCAAAATAGAGCTGAGCGAACGGATGCTCGGCGCGGAAAGGAGCTAACCTCGGCCCTCGGTCTAACCTCGCCGATTCCACCGTCTCCACAGCCGACGTTGTATCCTGAGGACTCTATGAGCGTGATTGGAGAAGCGAAAAAGATCACTCTCACAGGACGTAATCAGAAGAAACCAGTCCCAAAGACGAGTTTTCACTGTGATAGCCCTCCGTCCGACGCGGCTGCGTTGGGGAGGTTGATGATGGTGGACTTTGCGGCGTCCAAGTCGACGGCGTCGTTGGTCAACATACGGCCGTGCGAGGCTGCTCGGGCGCGGGAGGGGCAAGGGGGGACGGGGAAGAGCAACCTAAAGAAGAAGGTGGAGGATAAACCACCACGAGTGCCATCACCACCACCGATTCCGTCGTTGGCGCAGATGGCGCTGCAGCAGGCGGACCCGGAAGGGTATGGTGATTACCACAGTCCGACGTACAGCATCTATGGGCTGTACGATGGAGATCGAAAGAGCCGCGGGCTGTCGTGCGGATATTAGATTGTATCAAAGACATTGATTTGTAGAAGAAAAGACTTGGCAGACGCTGCGGAGAGAAAATAAATTGGACGCTGCGGATAGGCGTTTCTCAGGTCGGGTTTTCGCGCGAACATACCCCTTCGCTATACCCCGCCATGTCCCAGCCTCCTCGTCAGGACGTCCCAAAGGACGGCGGTGAGCAGCTCGAGTTCGAGGAGCTCGGCCTCTTCCCGGACGCACCACCCGTCCCTTCGCTCTGCGGCCTCCCTTTGAAATATATATCGTAAGTCTACTCTCCAGGTCCGCAGTCGGTCCCGGCCAACGCTTGCCTTGCACCCCAGTCTCGTCACTCTCGCCGTACAAAACTCCCTCCTAACGTTAATAATGCACTATTCGCGCGTCTCCATCCCCCCCTCCCAGTCCTATTCTGCCCCCGCTGCCGTCCTCCTCAACGAACTCCTCAAAGGCTCGATATCGCTCGCGATTGCCTTCATCCAAATAGACCCCTATACCTCCGACACGCCCCAGCTCGGCCCCACATGTGGCCGCTTCTGGAACCCCTCCAAGATACTGCTCCGAATGCGCAGGCTGGGCAGGGAGGTCTTCAGCCCAGACTGCTGGAAACTCTCTATACCTGCTATCCTTTATGGTACGTAGACTCTCACTCGCCTTCGACCACCTTTCATTCCCTCCCCAAGTCATCCAGAACAACCTGCAGTACGTTGCAGCGACAAATCTCGAGGCTGCTACGTTCCAAGTCAGCTATCAAATGAAAATCCTCACAACAGCAGCATTCTCTGTTCTCCTTCTCCGAAAACAGCTGAGCGCTAGCCAATGGGTCGCCCTCTTCTTCCTTGCCATCGGCGTCGGCGTCGTGCAGATCCAGACCGGGGCGAGCGATCCAGCCAGGACATCCTCTCTCCTCTTCCAGGGCACTTCAATGAATGCTCTGAAAGGCTTCATCGCGGTCGTGGCAGCCTGCTTTACATCAGGTCTCGCAGGCGTCTACTTTGAAATGGTACTCAAGAACTCTCAATCAGACCTCTGGATACGCAATGTTCAGCTCTCTGCCTTCTCGCTCCTTCCTGCACTCGTGCCCATCCTCATGACCGAGCGTTCCCAATCAGGCCTTATCGAATCCCTCTTCCAAAACTTTGGTGCCTGGGCCTGGGCCACAGTGGCCATTCAGGTTCTCGGCGGTCTCTTGACCGCTATGGTCATTAAATACTCGGACAACATTCTCAAAGGCTTCGCGACGAGTCTGAGCATCGTGATATCCTTCCTGGCGTCCGTAGCGCTCTTCGACTTCCAGATCACATTCACCTTTATTCTCGGATCCGTCATCGTCCTCATCGCTACTTGGTTGTATAACCAGCCCAACCGCAGCCCAAGTTCTTCGCGACTGGGTTATTCGATCGTGAAGACTTGATGGCTTCTGGAAGCATCGGTTCTTTGATCGGGATGCAGCACCGAGTGGACCGCTTTCCCCCGTGGTCGACGTGGAGAGTGACGGTCGACTGAATGCTTATGACACATTTGTCTGTGTACGCCTTTTGGACGTTGTTTATCCCTCCTAGATTTGGACTCAAACATCCGGACATAGAGCTTCCGATATTCTCTGAGGGAGCTTTAGTATATTGTATAGGTCATCCTCGTATTCCCTGTTCCCTCCCGCGCAGCCCGAACTGTTCCCGATAGCAGTGCCTGCCCTAGCTGGCTACGATATAATGATGTGATATATACGCTACAGTATTCTGCAAACCGTGGTGGTTTCCGCACACGACTTTCTCCCGTTGGTAATCAAAGACGCGGGCCTCTACAGCGCACACATACAATCGATGCATGCGTCCAAACTTGTAACAAGAAACGCACAAACTAGCGATGATAACCAATTCTACAAACGAGGGAATATACATGTTGTACAGCAAGCTGTTCTGGGGTGATGCATGACTTTAGCTACGCGATTCAAGACCCCTCTTGATAGCTGAGACTGGGATAAGTAACCGAGGTATGAGTAAGGGGGCAAACACCTACCATCACAGGTATCCTTGGCATCACCGAAGAGCATCCTCGTGTTCGGCATGTAAAACATGGGGTTTGGAACGTCCGCTAGACAATGATGAACGCTTAGTGTACATACATGGAACAAGTGTAGCAAAGATATACCATAACCACTCGACATGCCTCTCTTCATTACGATGACTTGCTTGCTCTTCCATGCATGGAGAACGGGCATGCCCGCTATCGGTGAACCAGGCTCCAGGGAAATAGGATTCACGGTATCGTTTGCCCCTATAACAAGCGTGAGGTCCGTTTCGCCGAAGTCATCGTTAATCTCGTCCATCTCCAAGACAACTAAGATAAGAATTGATAAAAGAAAGTCAGAAATCCACTAATCCGTAGAAAGGTAACGACGAATCTTACTATCGTATGGCACCGATGCCTCTGCTAAAAGTACATTGCATTGACCGGGCATGCGACCCGCCACCGGATGAATGGCAAAGCGTACAGTGATGCCTCTTGCCCGCAGCATCGAGCAGATTTCCGATATAGCGTACTGAGCCTTGGCCACAGCCATGCCGTATCCAACAACCTTCAGAGAACGAGTAAGGTTGGGAACAACAACGGAAGAGACATCTTACCAGAATAACACTATCGGCATTTGCGAGGGCTTCGACTGTATCGTCCACACTAGTTTTAGTTATTGTGCCTTCGATCTTAGTAGCCTCCGATGGTGCGATTGTTCCAATGCCACCAAACAAGACGTTAGTCAAAGACCTGTTCATGGCCACGCACTATGATTCGTGAGTACGGCAAGGGTGTGATGGTAGTCACTTAATTTACAAACCATGATGTAGGATAGAATAGAACCGCTGACACCGATCAGTGAACCGACGGTCGTAAGGAGTGGGTTATCCAACATAAAGCCTTCCGCAACAAGCGCGAAGCCTGAGTAAGCATTCAGGACGGTGATGACGACAGCTGAGAAAAGGTCAAACGAATAAATTTGATTCGAGAGTGCAGCTGCGATTAACACTCACGCATATCGGCCCCTCCAATGGCCGCTGTTGTTGTGAAGCCTTTAATAAAGCTGAGAACCGTACTTGCCCCAAGGTACCCCGCGGCAACAAGAGGCACCGTTGGCGCAGCGGTGACAAAGGCAGCCATAGTCAATGCATTAACACCCAGTAACCCTGAATTAATGAGGTGCCTTCCTGGCATCATTAAAGGTTTCGAGCTCATCTTCCCAGCCAGTTTAAAGAAAGCTACAACGGAACCAGTAAAAGTGACACCACCAATCACGACTCCAAGGTAGGCTGTCACTAGGTGGAGTACAGAAAGGTGTGATGGGTCAGCGAGCACACTACCAATGGAGGTGAACACTGCTGCAAGACCAACTACAGAGTGCAAAGCTGCGACCATTTGCGGAAGTTCAGTGGCTGTGATGCGCCGACCAATGGTGGCACCGATCGTGGCACCGATGGCGGCGACTCCAGCGAATTGTGCTAGGAGCTCTGGAGGGAAGCCAACAGCCAACAATGAAGCGAGGATCCCTGAGCCTACGCCGAGGATACCAAGGGCATTTCCCTGGCGTGCGGTGGTTTGCGAAGACAGCCCAGACAAAGAGCCTGAAAAAAGTCACTTGATTGAAAGATATCTGGGACATGCCGCTCACCGATGCACAGCAGACTGCTACTCAGGTAGCCCGCTTGGACGAGACCAGCCATTCCGGTGCTCGCGGCAGCCAAGTAGCCTCCTGTGAACACAATCGCAGGGACTCCGTACAACCATGAATACTCAGGAGGATCGCTTGGTCCTGCAACATGTTAAACCGTAGCCGAAATTTAGTGGCCATTTGCTTACTTTTGAACATGTCAAGCATACGCTTCGTGATAACAAAGCCTCCAGCGACATTCACACTCGCAAGAAGAACTGACAGAGCACCAAGTACTTGAGGAATAGTCTCAGGCAAATAACCACCACCCATAACAAACAATCCCCCAATACCGACCATTCCTATAAGGTCTGTTAGTATCAAGGAGCTCAATTGATATACAGCTAGATATACTAACCAGAGATCGCGTTTGTGACTGACATTAACGGTGAATGTAGAGCTGGGGCCACACCCCAGACAACACGGTATCCGACCAAGCCCGCCAAGCCAAATGTGAAGAAATTACTCATAAAAGCAGCCCCGGTGAGCTTCCCGAGAGCGACTGCTGATCCCATCCCCGCCGTAATGGTTGCAACTTCACGACTGGCTTTCTGCCACGGTGTGATGGCTTTAGTTTGCATTTCTTCCACCTTGGGAGTTGCAGGAGGTGTAGGAGGAGGCACAGGACGAGGCGCAGGTGGTAGGTGTTCACCTTTATGAACTACAAGTGAACCCCTGACCACTTCATCACTCAAGTCAATGCCATAGCCGTCGCCTTCACCAATAGACAACAAGAACTTTGTGATGTTATTTGAGTACAGAGTCGATGACTGCGTTGGCAGTCGCGAAGGAAGGTCCGTGTAACCTGCACAAGTGGATGGGTATACATTTGATTTTCATAAAGGGTCGCGTTACCGATGATGGTGACTCCATCCTTGATAACCAACTCCCCAGGTACAGTAGCTTGACAATTACCTCCTGCTTCAGCTGCCATCTTAAACAAGAATATGGGTTTTCAAATTAGACCTCATATACGAGAAACATACATCAACGATAACTGAACCCTGTTTCATTGCTGCAACCATCTGTGAGCCGACACGAGAACGTGAGTTCAGGTAGCGCACTACTGATCATCCACTGACCTCCTTCGTAATTAACTTAGGTGCAGGTTTGCCAGGAATAAGCGCAGTTGTTATGATGATGTCGACATCCTTGCACTGTTCCAGGAAAAGCGCCATTTCTGCCTCAATAAACTCTTTGGACATTTCCTTGGCGTAACCACCAGCCGCGCCACCTTCTTCCTGAACAGTAACCTCGAGAAATTCTGCCCCAAGGGATTGAACTTGTTCACGCGCAGCAGAGCGAGTATCAAAGCCTCGGACAATGGCGCCAAGGCGGCGTGCCTGTCATGGATTAGTTCTCTAAAATGTGTGCTCAGACTTCAAAGACAAACTGTTGCAATAGCACTAAGGCCCGCGACACCGGCACCAATGATTAGAACTTTGCCAGGAGGGACCTCATAGGCGTGAGACACGTGAAAATGAGTCAAAAAGTGCGCGCTCACCTTTCTATTGCGAAGAAAAAAACATATCGACGATTAGAAACATCTACCAGTTTCCCTACAGCAGAATGCTTACCCGGCTGCTGTAACTTGTCCAGTAAGATATCGACCAAAGTGGTTGGAAGCTTCTAAAACGGCTTTGTAGCCGGCGATATTGGCCATGGAACTAACCCGAGGACACTAAGCACGAGGTCGGGATGTGATCACTATGCTCACCTCAAGGCGTCGAATGTTTGAGCGCGTGAAATGCGTGGAATCATGTCCATGGCAAACGCGCTTACGTTACGCGAGGCCAGCTTTTCAACAAGTGACTTGTTCTGGGCTGGGTATAGGAAAGAAATGACAGTACTACCATCTTTCAAGGCTGAGACCTCTTCATCTTGTGAAGGAGGTCGCACTTTCAGCAAAATGTCCGTCTTCTTGTAAAGTTCTTCCTTCGAGACCAAGGTAGCTCCAGCCTTGGCGTAGTCTCCATCCAAAAACTGTGCAGCAGCACCAGCGTTTCTTTCGACCAGAATACTACCGAAACCTTTCTTCTTCAGCAGAGCGACGTTCTGAGGCGTAAGAGATACACGACGCTCGTTCGGATATGTCTCTCTCGGTGCACCGATGACGAGTGAAGAATAAGGAATGCCTGTGAGAACGAGGGCCACGTACTAATTAGCACGTGTTGGGCGATGCAAGTTATGACATGCACCAGAATCCTTTTTTGCCTCTGAAGTCGACGACGATTGGTTTCTACGGTATACGGACCAGTGGAATGACCGGATGCCTATAGGTATAGTCGCTGTACGTGAACAGCTCGTTAAGGGGTTTACATGTCGACCATTCTAACCTGAAACAAGCGGCTTGAAAGCTATGCTGCCAAACGACCGGCAGCTCATGAACGCCATAGACGGCCTGCAGGCCGACATGGACATGGTTGTGGTTCAAGAAGCAATTATTCTCAGGACTAGCCCGAGAAGACTGCAACAGTTGCGGCTAAGTAGGTGCGCCTGGAGTCGGAGTTGCAGGGCACCCGGTTACATAAATATGGCTACTGGGCAAGATTACTTTACCCCACAGGCTGCATATGACCTGCGTATCGTAGCTAGCCCTGGACCACCAATTTGACCCATTCCGACCCATCAGTCGTGGCGAAAGCCGTAGATCACAACCCACCCGAAACATCCCGTGGGACCCGTGTGAATTGGATGGATTGCGTCCTGACACGGGACGCATGCTTCTTCCAACATCATCGCACTTCGGCCTCCGAATCTCACAGCCATGCCGCATCAGCTCGTCGGAAAAACTCGCCAGTATACGGTGATTTACATTTGGCTTGTTAGTACTACAAGTTCCACGAATGTCAGATCCTCTCTGCACTGAGCAACGGATGTCCTCAGCATGCTAATGGCTGGCGCCTCGCATTCTTATTCGCCTCGACAAGCGAAAGCTCAACCTCCACGAGCTCACGAGTGTGTGTATGGCTCCACAGGGCCTCACCCGCTGCAAGTTCGACTGGAGGAAGTGGCCGCCGAGGGCTGCCCCCATATCCGTAAAGTTTCTCGAGTAAAAACTTGGTACCAGCTATAGAAGACTTCGCAATTGTGGCATCAGCGCGTGCGACTATTCCCTGTAACCTTCGGGTCTCGTCGAGCAGTTGTGGGTCGTTCTTGGATGCCTCGATGAGTTGGAATAGCTTTACTAACGCGTACTATCATGGAAGCGATGTCACTAACATGAGTTTCGTAAAACCACAGTCTACTTACTGGTGCGATGTTTGCGAGACCCGTAATAGCACCATGGCCGTTGGAATATGCACCCGGGAGGAGGAAGTCGGCGAATCCGCCGAGGACAAGGAATGGTGCACCCTTGTTCTTCCGCGGGTGGTTAAAAGAAAAGCTTGGTTCGGAAACAACAGCAGCGATGCGTGTCAGCTTTCCTACATCGCCACATCTACAAATGTGCGGAATCAGCATCATGGGGCACGCACGCATATCTGTCTTTATGAACACACGTAAGTTTGACCCCAGCTAGATTGGGACACTCTACTGCAAGTTCAGTGATAATATCAGAATCTAGGTTAATTCCTCCAGAAGCTCCCGGATCTAAAACAAATGACGATGTCAGATGTCCGTCATGGTACACCAGCGGCATGCTTACAATTATAGATCATAACGGGTATCGGACTCTCCTGACTGATCGCTGTCCAAAATTCCTTGAGTGCCTTCTTGTTGCCAGCGAGCACCCCAGCGAAGTAACCGCTACAGATAGCAATGGCACAGTCCGCGCCGGCATCAGCTGCTTCCTTTGCCAACGCGATGCACTCCCGCGTGCTACCAGCACCAATTCCAGAGATAATCGGCACGCTCTCTAGACTTGCGTTGTCCAGAGTCTTCCTCGCTGTCTTGATTAACGTTGAGCGCTCGGTATGCGATAAGTGAATGGCTTCGCTCATCGAACCCGACAGCAGTGGCCGGACGCCGGCTATAGCTGTTCGAAGAATGTGCTTCTCAAATGCATCGAGATCTACCCTTCCTTTAGCAGGGCATTCCACAGCGTCTAATCATACCCACTAACCAAGATCCTCAGATTCTGGTTGAAAGAACGTTGGAATAGGAGCGTAGATACCAGGGCTCAAATGGCGAGTTAGGGAAGTGTGGTGACCGTTAGAGCCGTTGGCTGCCATGTTTATATTGGAGGAAAGGGAGGGATAGCTTACAAAACAGTGTCTGCGAAGGATGCAGTCCTTGGCGACTATAAGGAGTTTCCGTGCCCCTCTACTCCCGGAGGCCGGTCCGAGACCGGTCCGTCGCTGGCCGAGGCAGGCTCAGGCACCTGAGCAGCGTCCATTCGTATTTGCACGGCTTTCGAAGTCGGGGGCTAAACGTAACAGTCTGCCCGGTATCTCATTAGGAATAAGAAAGATTGAAGTCCGAATGATACACCGAGTATTCGGTTTCATCGCGACTCGAAATGTCTGGCACACGTTTCTGGTCCTGCTGGAATTTCGCGGCCCGCAACGAGCCGGAGCCCCGACATGTTTCAAGCCCGTCCAATAGGGACAGTTGAATATGCAGATGCACACATACGGGGCATCCTACTGTTTCTGCGTGTTGATTACTTCTAAACGATCAATCACCTCCCTCTCCCACGCCCTCCAACCGTTTTCATCTTCTTCACCCCCATCTTTTAGTGCTTTCTCAAAAACGTTCCATGGGACACACGATTTATCCTCTACGCTTCCGGGATCCAGGGTGAACCGTCCCTGCCTGCACCGAGTCAAGGTGACCACGTGCGCTGCAGAACCGAGCGCGCGACCGAGCTCGTGAATGATTGAGCGGACATAGGTGCCTCCAGAGACTTTCATGCTCAGAACGAACGCTGCCGGAACCTCCCCGATGTACTCTTCAGGATTATCCTGTGTGACGGGCTCGTTTTCTACGGATGCCAAGGCTGCCTTCATAGCAGCTTTCTGATCCGGAGTGAACTCCTCTTTTGGCCATTGAAAGGTGTGATCACTCCCCTTCCAGTCGATAAGGTCCAGCGAATGAACAGTGACCCTTCTCTTCTCAATGGGGCGAGGCAATGGTATGCCTTGGCGGGCATAGTCGTACAATGGCTTTCCGTTCATCTTGAGCGCGGAGAATCTGAAAAAAAATTGAGTGTTGAGAATGAAGGATTAGGACATAGGAACAGACATGGGTGGTGTTTGATATATCTCGCCTCTGAATCTGCCCAGCATCGCTTCCACTGCTTCCCTGGTAACATGGCGCCACGGAGCATCGCGCACACGGGACCCGTGACAATCATAGCTATCTGTTTCGCAGCCCAGCAGGGCAGTGGTCCTATACTCCTATACATCCTGTCTGGAAACTTGGGGCGAAAGGGTAATATGAATGACTGAAATACCTTGACGCAATCTAGGAAGTCGGACAACCGCTTAGTGCCCTTTCCAACACCCACGACTATGGTGACCAAGGAGTCACTGACGTATCAGAGCAAATGATGATATAGTGTACCTAGCACCCCATCAGCAAGTGGATCCAGCGTTCCGCCTTGGCCGATCTTGACGGTACTCTTTCTCTTTTTCTTATTGTCCTTTCCGGTCCGAGTTTCCAGTTTGCGGGCGTCCACGAAGAGCCGCGAGTTGCAGACAAGCTGCTTTATGTCTTCAAGAACCGACATCGAGGTTGGTCCCGAGGGCTTCGAGACTGCAAAGAGTCCAGACAAGGGCAAGGGAGGTACAACCACTTTGGGCATACTCGTAAGAGATCAAGCTGGAGTTGCTTCGAAAGTTCCGAATCAGATGATGGTGAAGTCGGATGGCAGGTTGGGGTTCGTCAAACCATCATGATAAACTAATTCAATGCAGGTGCTCCAACGAGTCAGGCGGCAAAACCGTATTGTACTGAAAAGTGTCTAACTACAGTGCTGTCTCGGTCGCGCGGCCCTGCCAGCCTGGGCCCGGACCGGCGGGTGCATTAACTTGAAATTCCACACGATACTCAGGCTGATAAGTACCCTGATTCGTCGGGTGTGACTAGTAGTAGTGACCGGGCTGCTGCATACTAGGCCCCAACTACTTAGTCAGGCCAAGCCAAGTCATGTCATATCATAGCAGGACTACTGTGCGGCGACACCGGCACTTAGCTCGGAATGACAGGTTCCTTCTTCGACTTTCATTCGATTTGGCCACTGGCAACCTCTTGTAAAATGGAGTGAGGTTGAAGATGGTAAGGTCAGTGTTCCCTTTTCTCTTCGTGCTTTGATGCAACATGAACATTCTGAGGCCCCTAGGGCCCTACTAGTACCGCATAATCCTACTAAATCAACTTAGTAGGGCACTGGCAAGATCATCTCAGAACGATTCAGTAAGTGGATCGAACCATGAAGTTCCTGACTTAGAAGGATGGTAAGAAACAAAATCCCATATCTCTCAGGCTCAACGCTGCACGGGTCACCCTTCTCAAGCGTTACAGTAATACAGCCCCACTACCAAGGTCGGACGTGCGAGATCCACATACGCAGGGTCTCAGTCTCCTCGATGAGCTTAGGCCTGCCTGGACAATCTACTGATCTACTATAGATTTGCCAGTCACTAATAGGGTGTAATTTGGGTCAGGGGAGTTTCCACCCACGTGGCATGCATTAGACTTGCATTGACAACGCTTCCTCAAGTCACAGAGTGACTTGGTGAGCGTAAAATCTTGAGTCACTGCGGCCTGTGGCAGTGTGGCCGATATGACAAGTCGCTTCCCCTTAGCTCCCGCCGTAATTTCGCTTTCGCGGCATATGCCGCATACCTTGCCGTGATATGACCGCTGGTGCCCCAAGGTGTTGTTCGCTTTCGTGACCCCTGCGACAACATGTTGGATAAATCTGTGGTACTACACGATCTTTCCACTCCAGACAGTATCAAAGAACTCGACGAACTCAAGAATAATGAATTTTCGGAAACGGAACGTACTGCATTTGAAGGATCTGTCTGGACGAAGCTCGACAGATGGATTCTTCCAGTATGCACAATGTTTTATCTGCTTTCTTTCTTGGTATGTTTAATGCGCAAAATCTGTTCCTTTACTGTTCAAATACAGTGGACTTGTAGGACAGGAGCAACATCTCAAATGCTCGCGTCGCGGGAATGCAGAAGTCCTTGAAGATGTCTAATTACCAGGTGCGTTGAAATGCTCTGCTTAATGGACTTCGTCCCAACTCAGCATCGTGTGTTCAGTATTCTGTTGCGTTGACTGTCACTTATGTGTGAGTGCAAATGCTTCTGCTACGCTTTATACCCACCCTAACGTGCGTGCAGTCCCTACATTGCTGCAGAGCTTCCATCAAACTTACTCTTGAAGGTAACTTACAATGGTGTGGCATAGAGATTGGAGCCTCTTACATGTTTTCACTTCCAGAGTATCGGCCCTAACCTAGTGCTACCCACCATGGTCACTATGTGGGGCCTTGTTTCCACCTTGCAAGGTAAGAGTATTGACATCGAATCGGGTATCCACTTACAGCATCATCAGGTGTCGTCCGTAATTACTCTGGGTTGCTTGCGTGTAGATTTTTCTTGGGATTGATAGAAGGTCTGGCCAGTATCCCTCCAAAGTGCTGCTTCATTCATCAGGTCTAGGTGGCCTTTTTCCAGGCATTGTTCTATATCTCTCCTCCTTTTATCCTCGCAAGAGGCTGCAAATAAGGTAAGCATCAAGTCACCCTTGGCGGCGTACTTCAACTATTTGACCATCCCTTTCGCCAGAGTGGCCGCCTTCTTCGCTTCGGCCTCATTATCCGGTGCCTTCTCGGGTTTACTCGCTGCGGCCATCGACGAGATCAAGGGAGTAGACGATGAGCCTGGCTGGGGCTGGATATTCATCCTGGTAAGTTCGCACGTGCTATCTCTCGAAGTTTTGCTCATTCCTCACGACAGGAGGGAATCTTTACTTTCCTCTTTGGAATTATTTCCTTTTTTCTACTCCCTCGTTCACCTGAAAGTGCTCGTTTCTTTTCAACGAACGAGCGGGCATACATCATGTCTATCCTCAAAGAGGATGGTGCCGTATCGCAGGAGGACGAAGAGGGAAGCTTCAACTGGACAGAAGTCATCGAATCCGCAAAATCACCGCACGTCTGGCTGCTCGCCATTGTCCTATTCTTCAATGGTACATCTGAACCTTCGCAGTTAACTTGGGCTAAATCTCTGCGCCTCCCTAGGTACGACCCTATTTGGTTTGGCATAGTGAGTTTAGTTTATCACCACCCAGTTCTTGACTATTTACGTTGTGTTTGGATGACAGCTTCGAACCGACGATTGTGGCTGGTCTGGGCTACACGGGCAACCAAGCTCAGCTCATGAGCGTTCCTCCATTCGTTGTTGCTTTTGTTTGTGAGTAAACCGGAATGACCATATATATTGCGCTCTTTCTGACTGTCGTTAGGTTCCATTATCTCTGCCTTTGTGTCGGACCGCAACGGCTGCCGTGGGTGGACAACGATAGTCTTCTCTATCTCAGCCACTATTGGGTTTAGCATGTTTTATGGTATGTTTCGCGGAATTAGTAACATCATAATGCTCACGTACTTGTTAGCCAGTGAATCGCGGCATGTCCGTTATGGATCTCTTTTCTTCTCGATCACAGGGGCATACTGTACTGCGCCTGCACTGTCAACATGGATGGCGAACAACAGCGCACCGCATATCAGGCGAGCGACATCTGTCGCAATTGCTTTCATCATGTCCAACGCGGGTGGCATTCTTGCTACTTGGCTCCTTGGCTCCTTGTCCCCGGCCCCAGACTACACTAAGGCAACGATCACGTTTATCATCCTGTCTGCCTTGACTACAGTCCTCTCGGCGGTTAACCTGGGGTACCTTCACAGAGAAAATCGTCTGAAGGTTGAGAAGAGGCGGGTAACAGGAAGGAAAGAGGAACCTGCAGGCATGGGGGATCGTAGCGCGTGGTTCATCTACAATCTTTAGTAAAGTACTCGGTATGCATGCAAAGGTCTGACGTGGAAGAAGATATGAATGTGGGTGGAACAATGAACTGAGATTTGTGAGACTGACTGCAAAGGGGTCCTTCGGGTGAGACATATAGCGGATCTTGGGATCTCAAGGCTTGCAGGCGCCAAGCGCTCAGTAACGAGGTGGTCCAGGGCACCCATAAAGCCATAAGGGTGACATACATGTTTCCTCCGGGTTCGCAGACATCAAGTAAATGAAGTAGATGATTAGGGTAAATGTCATGCCGCGTCTCCACTGATCCAAGCTCCTCCACAGACGCAGCGGCTTCCCCACATTTTTTCCCAAGTTCTCCATCTCAGCGAGACATGTCCCGCAACGCTCACCTCCCCACCCATCTCTGACCTGAACCCACATCGGAGGCATAACAAGCCTGGGTTGCGCCGCATCAAAACACCTTTCGTAACCACGTCCACATCCTGCTCGTTTCCGGGCTGATCTAACGTCGACAAGCTTGCAAATCCATCGATGAGATCCGCAGCCTTGATGAATAGACGTGGTTTGTCGATTGCCCTAGATGTATATAGTGTGTGTATCACTTTTCGTAGTATTGGGTGCTGGGTCGGAACTGGTTGACATTTCGACAGCGACATTCTCGCTTCATCCCCTATTGCGAAAGTTGGCGAAGGCACAACGGAATCGACAAGTTAATGATCGTGCCTTTCGTTAACGGACAGCATCTATCAACTTACCAGAGATTGTAATCACATCCGACATCGCGCCTTTCAATATCTCCTCCATTCCTCTTAAATTGAGCCCCGAACACCCAATAGTATCCATGAGAATATCCCGGGCGATTTGAGAACTCTCTCTTTTGGGTGTGAGTGCATTAAGTGAATTGTAGAACCGATTGACATGCACTACCACCGCGAAGAGATTCGATAAGGTAAGCTCATGAGCGAGGTGGAGCAGGATAGGCGAAGAGAGCGGATGCTGCTTGCTCAAGGCTGGTATGGGTAAGCCGCTTTGTTACGAGTGCGGGATAGAGGGGAACGCACTATCCAGAACAGAAACGTCTGCGTCATCAACAGGCTCGAGCTTCGGTTGAAGCTCGTTCGTGTTTAGTGCTGGGTCCGTTAAATCAGCAGCCATAAGGCATTCCTTCACAAGCCTTTCTAGAAAGTTGATTACCCATCTCGACAGGCTAACGAGCTGCCAGACGGCCTCTGAGCAGGGATGTCAACATAACTGTCGCTTTCATGAAAGAAAAAATCTTTGTTTACCCAAATCGTATCCTTCGAGCTCCTTACAATCTTCGAATGCAGCAATGCAGGCTACTATGGAACACATGTCGTGGATGTTCCTCCAAAGTAATGTTAACAATCTTCCTTCCTCGTCATCCGTCAGAACTCGCGCTCTTGCCCTGAGAAAGGGCGTCACAAATAATCAAGAAAAAAGAGGGTCAACCAACCTGTAGAGCTCAACGGTCGCTCCCATAACATCCGCAGCACTAAAGGCGCCCACCACGCAAGCACGTTCATTCATTTCGAACGCTAACCATGCCCCCCTTATTGCGTCCACAACGATATTCAATGGGACGGCAGGTACAGAAAGGACATGGGCAATGTCCGCTATTGATCTGCGTGATTGGAGAGCGGTAGCAAGTACCACTGAAAGAGGCGAGATATTCCTCGATGCGGGATCTACGATTCGTAAGGGTGAAAATGCTACGAAGTGGTGGAATGCGTGTACCTGCAGACACTGGTATGCTTGGGAGTTGCTTAGGCAGGGTATAGATAGACACTCCGCCCAAGGCTCTTGCGCAGAGAAGTACTTGATTTCTCGACGCCGTCAAATTGACTGGCCCTGGAACACATGGACTCAAATGTGCGGGATGTACGGTAGCCAACATGGACTTACAATCCACCCCTACTCTGCTTGCGGACACCATGATTGGCAACTGTTCCCACTCGCTGTCATCAACGAGTTCAGGCCTGCGAAGGGAAGGCAAGATACATTGATTGTTTATTATCCATACATTCAATCAAAACGCACAGCCGCAGAACAACAATATTACCGACCACTACTTCCTTAGCCTTCTGGCTCTGTACGGGGATTGGGCCATTCGCGTCTGCCAACATGGCTATTAAACCCCTCTTCCGGGGATTAATTGAGACCCATGCTGGACATGAAAGCGTCAAAACACGCGGTGAAAATGAGCGCTCCCCGACTTGGTGGATAGCCTGTACAGGTATGTTAGTGTAGAGCGGCACCATGTGAAAACGAGTATTACCCAAGCTGCTTTAGCCAATGTAGGTGACGATGCGCGAGTGAGAGCATATGATACAATAGTCGATTTGGGAATTGTACTGTCTATGAGCGCGGAAAGGAAATCGGCACTCGATATTAGCAGAAATTCAAAACGTGCAGAATATGTGAAGCCATACAATCTTCGAAGTCCAAGAAAGTTGCCACCAGGAATGTTGACGGGGGTTCCGCCGGGCGTATAGGTTGTTTATCCCTTTTGGGTGAGGTTCTCGGTGAGGCTGCAGGGTCAAGCTTTGGAGGTGGAGAGCAAACGAATGCGAGGCCGCTAATGTGGGGAAAAGGATGGTGCAGGGGTGGAAGTGGGTGACTGATCAAACCTAGCACCATGAAATTCATAACTGAATCTCTTGCAGAGTGATCGAAACCATACTCGTAAACATTCCATCGAAGCGGAGCTTGACTTCACACAGCTCAATTGTCTGTTCTTCCGCCAGTGCACCCCATTCCAACGCAAGAGCATCTTCCTCCGCGAAGGTTTCCTGCGATTGTGAAATATCCAATGAGATATCAAGGTCGAGATCGTTATGTGCTGCCGGCTTCAAGCTGTCAGAGTTAGGAAACCTCCTAGACCTCATTGCGACCAGAATGGAAGACTCTGGCGGAACAGTAGGGTAAGAGGCGACAGGATTAATAAAATATTAAATGGTTTTACCTCTGTAAATGAATCCAATGGCAGCATAGATGCAGAGTTTCGAAGTCTTAGGGCCAACTGGGGTGTCATGCACTGCGCTGAGTGGTTGACCTTCGGCAGTAAAATACGGTTGAGTTAAGGAACATAGCAACATTTTCAGGGGTGAAAAGTAGGTGCGGAGGTAGCAAACATGAAGTTGATGGGCCTGCGTTACCAGTAGGAGAGTTGGACTCGACACAGGTGTAAGTGGACCCCGAGAAGGAAGGCGATAGGATGAACCATCTACGGAGGTTGACCACTATTACAGGGATATCAAGTGTTTGTCTGAATTCGACGCAAAAGACTCACCTCGCGCTCAGTGCCCGCCCACGCACATGTTATGACGCCAGCGCCGCGACCAAATGACCAATACTCTTTGACCATCCAGGCATTTATACAAGGCCCACGATTCCAAAGGCAAGCGATACCATCACCTTCATAGCTAGGAAAGAACGCGAACAACCAAAGATCATTCGGGGATACACCAATGACGCTCGGTGGTCCATAGGAAGCGGGTCTGTGGAGAATCGGCTCAGGGGATACCACCAAGTATTGCTTCGAAGACGGAAAGAGACGACCGATTACGATGGGCTGCGTCGGATGCGCGGTAAATACTGTGGATGAGCTGGACCAAGCAATGGGCCTAGCATGCCGGTCAAGTCGCGGTAATAGTATTCTCGAAAATTATGGCGCACCTGCGAACATCCTCTACGAGAGGATGAAACTCCCACCAATTTTTTTGCCATCTTCCATCGTCATTCATCTTTCCTTTGCTAGGAGAGCTCTTGACATCCGCGTCGTACTGCTCCAGTGTGCGCGCACGACAATTATCTGGGCACGTGATCTAGCTACCCCAACCAAAGTCTTAACACCACGACCGAGTCGTTGATATCAACATGATACGGTCCAAGTCTCTCCAAACATTTGTGCTTGTACGCGATCTGCGCACAGAGCTTGTTGTTCAGCCATTTTCGGATCGGATTCTTGTGCTCGTCAGCCAAATAGGCAAAGTAGGCAGCCTCGTGCGTTCGGCTCTTGTCTCTTCAACTTGTTCTCCGTGGTCTGTTGTTCATCAACGTTTGTTGTTAGATCCAAGTTTCCATTCCGTCGACGACAGATATACATCCCCAAACTTCAGCCGATGTTTCCGATCTAATGGAACCGTTCCTTGCCCCTTCTCCGGGCATACAACTCACGACCATCTTTGGAAGTGCGCCATCAGCGCACATGCAAAATCTGTACTCGCTTTACGCAGCACACGCAGCAACTCTAGTTTGGCAAACAGTCGACGAACCTCGCAGTGTTATAGTAGGAATTGCGCTGCGACACTCACAGGAGCATAAAGAAGAGGAACTCAGCGAAGTGGAACAGCAAACGTTTCACGCAGTGATGAAAGCACTATGGCTATTACTGAAGTAACAAATCGTAACAGGAAGTACAGTACATCCTATTGTAGGGTTAGGGTTAGCGCACTGCAAAAGGGAAAAAAAAAAGGTCTGCCCAGCCAGAGTGGCCATGGCAGAACAGGAAAATATTGAGACAGTGCGTGAGCCGGAGCCCACACAAGCCGAAGTTACCCTCTGGATGGACAAGGTCGCCGTGCTATGGAAGGCCCCCACGGCCCGCACGCCCATGTACATGAAGGGGCATGCGCCATCAAGGTAAGTATGAGGATCTGTTGCCGTTGCTCACCACTTATATACACCCTGGGATGCGCACGGACCACAATTCCTTATATCCCTGGGAAAGTCTGAGTCATACACCATTGTTCCAGCGCTGGGAAGTTTTCCGCACAGGAAATGTATCACAACCTGGCTAGCAGTCTTTCGAGGTGGTCTAAAGGTCCGCAATTGTTTGAAATAGTGTAAAATAGTTTCGCCCAAATAAGGAATTTAATCAAGGAACGAAGGGCAGACACTTCAGTATTGAATTTTTCCCCAGGAAGACCAAATTACAATTATTGTTTTCACCTTTTGTCCGACCTTCAGATCATGTTCGATTCTTTGAAGATTGTCAGCTGCGTTGTGTATGGTTGGACCATGTTTATATGTAAAAATCCACTGACCAGTCTGTTACGGCTGCATGGGTTCAAACAACTCGGGCTCGGTGCTCAAGTTTCATCTGCTTCTCTGCGTGGTGGCTTTCTACTTTCACGTTCTCGTTGCCGCTTCGCCCACTTCCACTGGAGAAGAGTGCCGAGTCGTTGATCGAGGGGCAGTGCAGTGCGAGGATTTGTCTCGGAGAGGTAGTAGGCTAAACAGCCCGTGAAGATACCCAGTAGAGGGTCAATTCCACTGTCTCGGAGTCAACGAGCTGCAGAACAATCACGAAGGGAGCCAACCGTGAAAGCAAAACCTGGTGCGACATTTCGTACCTTGCGGCTGCCACAGCGTGAGCGGGTGTGCGATTAAGTATTTACCCAGAACTTGACCCGTCCGTCAATCACCGCCGAAAAATGCCGTGTAACGCCGGAACGTCGGTTAGCTGTCGACTTTGCTACTAAAACTTCGTGTGTACCGCACGAGGCCTCGCAAGCACAACTCTGCCCTCAGTTCAAGCCCTCCGTTCAGCTCAGCGTGATTCATCTTCCACACGAAATGTCTGCCGCGGCGACCCTTGAGCGCCAGATTCGCCCAGTCTATGGTTAGTCCCTACCATGCCTTTTCTTCCGTGAAATTCTAACTAGCCGCTACTGCGACCGCAGAAGCCCTTGACACTGGCTCTAACAAATCGGCAATCGTTTCTTGCAACAAGCTGCTTAAGAGGTACCCCAATAACTTACTAGTCAAGGTATGTCTTTAATACCGCATCGCGACCATTGTTTGTCACCTCATAGCTTCGTAATTAGTCTCTGAAGGCCCTTGCACTGGTGCGCTCCCAAAAAGTGGAAGAATCTCTCGCGTTGTGCGATGAGGTACTTGCCGTCAAACCCTTGGACGACGCTACCATTTCTGCTATGATGCACGTCCTGAAGGGTCTCGGAAGGAGTAGGTTTTCGACTTCTTTACCACTTTCAGGAACTTATATCACTATTGAAGTCACCGACATGGTCAATATGTTTGAAGAGGCCTACAAGCAACAGCCTCTGAACGAAGAGTATGGTGCTCAGACATTCTTTGCACACGTGCGCACCGGGAACTGGAAGTCCGCACAACAGGTATATCGCTTGCCACTGCTCATCCCTAGCCTTATATCTGACTCGGTATATACCTACAAAGGTTTCTACAAGAATGCACAAACAATTCCAAGAAGACCGGTACCTGTATTGGAGCGTGATGGGGGCAATCCTTCAGGTCCGTCTTGTCCCTACAACCGCTCATAAGCTCACGCCAACTTTTCTTAGGCCAGAGACCCATCAACAAGCCCCAGCATGAGGACCCTGCTCTACAAGCTTGCACACAGACTTGTCACGTCATCGCCGTCACCGTCCTACCTTACCGCAGATCGTTTTCACTTGCACATTAGTATCCTGAGGGAGTTAGAGCTGTATGATGAAGCGAACACATTACTCGAAAGTGACATCGGGAAGACGATCTGCTCAACTAGTCTCGCTTGTGATCAGACACGTCGGGAGATTTGGCGAGGCAGAGGTCTTTTTAAGGAAGAAGGAGAAATGGCACAACAAAAAATCTCAAGCGGGTTCGTTTGGCTTCATGCTTGTTTTAAGGCCTTTCACAGCTGACTGACCTTTCATTTAGAGATCGTAACTGGTTAGAATTTTTGTCCGTTCTTGACTCGACTTTTGCCCCAGTGGTATCTCAGGAAGGAAACGTCGCGCAAGGGAAAAAAAGCGAATGTTTGGAAAATGTCTCCAGATCTCGTGCATTCCTTGCTGAGATTGCTGAGCAAGATGGCACCAAGAATCGTGCTGCTCCTCTAGCCTTGCTTGAATTGGAATATCGTGCGAATAAGTTTGAGTTGTCTGGTTAGTTTTTTTTATGTTTCTTTCAACTTGGGTGCTGAAATCTGTCTCCAGATGGCGATGTGGTCGTTGGCTTAATGGAGAACTATTTCACTGAGTTCGGTGACAAAGCGTGTTGCTTTGAGGATTTGACCAGCTTTCTTGATTTGGAGACTACATCGCTTGATCGGTGGAAGGCATTCCTCACGCACCACCAACCATCCTTCGTAAGCACCATCCGCAATTATGCGGTAAAGAGCCCTTTTTTCAATCCCAAGTCCCAACCCAGGCGTCCGTGGGTGATCTTCAACGCCTAATAAATGTTCGGAAACTGGAGCGATACATGCTCCCTGATTCGGAAATTACAGTCGAGTCTGAGACTGCTTGTGCATTGAAATATCTCAATGAGTACCTGGGAGGCCTCACACTTGGCGGGGACCTTCCAGCTACCGAGTTACAGCCAGCTGACGATTTGGTTCTTCTCGTCGCAAGTGCGCTGATGATGATCTGGACAGACAATCACTTGGAGGAGGCTCTTTACCAAGCGGCGGCAGTCTTAGAATATGGTCTAACTAAGAGTCGTATGTCGTTTCAGATGCGCATCATGCTTGTTCGTATATATCGCATTTTGGGTACGTATGCCTGGTTTATGATTGGTATGCTACTAACTGTACAAGGTGCATCATCACTTGCTCTGGAGCATTATCGCCAGATGAATGTTAAACAAGTTCAAAACGACACCTTGTCCCACCTTATTCTTACTCGCGCCTTGACGTTTTCACTTGCTGCCACTGGGGATCTAACATACCCATCGGAATGCTTAGAATCTAGTCAAATATACCTCGCAAGCTCTCAGGAGGTTTGGTTTCCCGCTTCACTAGAACCTTCTGGTCCTAAATCAATCTAGAGCTCGGACTTCATTGTTCGTTCATTTACAGCAGAGAAATACACACAAATACCAGATTTCATTGATTTTGAGGACAAACTAGAAAACTCCCTCCAGCGGGACGTTGTCAAATTGGAACACGTTCGCATGCGTTTAACGCACGAACCATTGAGCACTGATATCATAGATATGGAACTCATCGAGCTTAAGTTCATGTTCGACCGCGGTGCGTCTCGTAGGGCTTTCGTGATCCCAACTAACAAATCGGCGACACAGCTCACCATGACAATCGTGATTTCGTCATCATTCCCAACCATCAACCTCGTTGTAAACCAAGCTTTAATAGCCAAAGTTTGCTGTTTGGTACATCAGCTGGCGTGAGTATCCCACCTGCCATCAGGTACCGAAGACTCAAAGGTTGCTTTTATCAGCAAGGATGGTTGTGGTGCTTTTTGAAGATCTATATCCGTGCATTCCAGCACGCCAGTGACTTGGATGATATTGTTGAAGAGAGATTACTTGTAGGTGATCGTCCGAAGAAGAGCTCAGATCCCGAAGTCCAATTACCCCTGCGAGAGCGACTCGCATTGAGGAAAGCAGAAGAGATCGCAGAGGTAATAGCGGGCCATTTCAGGTTCCCATGACACCGATGAACTAACGTTGTCTTCAGTTGACTTCCGACGAGAGCCTGCTATTCAACTGGGCCACTGCCCTTGGTGACTGGCTCGAACCACATCATAACCATGTTCGTCCACCACCGGCGGCAGTATTAGCGGAAGCCTCCAGGCAAACCGAACTGAAGACCGGGTTTCCATTGCGTGGAGTCGACCTTCAAACCCACAATGGTGATACGAATGGCCATCCCAAGAAGGATGAGGAAGCACCTCCCATCAGGGAAGCTCCAAGCTTACTCACCTTGTTCTTCGATACTATGCTTTCTCGCTTCAAGCATTTGGTGAAGTCGAAATGCATACTGTCGGAGGTGTTGCACGTTGCCACAATCACGCAGGAGGTAATCGGTTACCAAGCTATTGTCCTTGTATTTTGGATAATGTATTTTTTCAGGCATTTGTCCTCTTCACAATCGAGGCCTTGCGCTTTAAATCACCTGCCGTGGTCAAGATTCATAGACTTGGAAACGTCAGTCATGTCACCAGCGTTGTGTTGCCCTACTTATAGATCGCAATGCACGGCAGCTTGTCTCACAACTCAAAGAGATTCGGTCGAAAGCTGGCTGTGTGTTGAAAGAAATGTCAGCGACATTGATCAAACTAGGAGAGGCTGAGGGCTCCTCGGAGCACCGTCGGACATACGTGCAAGCTTGCGCAGCTGTTACCATTGGACAGGTCTGTCTTTCTTGTCTTCCAAAGGTATCTTGGCACTGACAACATTAATTATGGGACTTCAGATCACCCATGACTTTGTTCTGGATGTTGCCAAGAACGTGACTGATGCACGGAAGAGGGTGCTTGAAGGGGTTGGAAAGGGAATGGCGAAACTCTACGCTGCACACGGGCAGCCATGAGGTGCTTTACTAGTATATCATTGCATGCATTATTTGATTATCAGCCCCACTCATTCATGTAGACTCATCACATAGCTAATCTCGTAGTTCAACTGAGGACCTGTGACGCCGACATTATGTAATGCTGTGACGTTTCGCGTCAAAACGCGTCTTGTTGAGTCGGTCCTTCGGCCTCTTCCACTGTCAGGATGAGCCAATGTGGGTCAACTTTGAAACTGAAATGCTTCCGTACTCACCGAAATCGTACAGTTAACGACAACAATTATTATGGAGCAGGCGGTGGTTACATGACAACAGGCTCACCCTATGGCGGCGCTGGTGGCAGCCCGGGTGGTTTTGCTCGTGTACGTCCGTCTTTCTCACCTTCATGCTACTCCCATCTACATAGCCATTCAGAAAAGTGAAACTGTGCATTCATTGCGCCCTATGACGATCTACCAACTCATTCAAGCTAGCCAAGCGCACACGGATGCAGACTGGGTACTTGATGACCAAGAAGTTGGACAAGTAAATGCTTTTTCTAAGTAGACGATGATCCAACGTAGTGATTACATTATCCAGGTTACCATTGTCGCGTATATTGTTTCACTACAAGCACAAGCAACGAACAGTCAATACATGCTAGATGATGGTTCGGGTCGAATCGAAGCTCGTCACTGGACTGATTCGTCAATGGAGAACGAATCAGAGAAGCACGGCATTGTGTGAGTTTCCCTTTCCGCTGTCGTCAAGGCCAATTGTTAACTCTTCTAGCGAGGGGGCATATGTGCGAGTCCATGGCAGTCTGAAGACGTTCGGGAACAAAAAGTACATCAACACCAATCTCATACGGCCAATTGATTCGCCCGCCGAGATTTATTTCCACCTTCTAGAAGCTATGACAGTTACTATGATATGGGAACGTGGCCCGGTAAGCGCGATCCTTGCGGTGCCCTCCCATCCTGAGTTCGCTTCAGCCACTTCGGCCCGGGCAACAAGAAACAATTTCACGCCAGCATGGAGCTGCTTCGGGTGCTGCATATTCAGCTCAATCAATGGTCACCTCCAGCGACCAGTACTCGCACTTGCCACAAATCCATCGCTCTATAATTGCCTTCATGCAAACCCAATCATTTAATCCGGAAGGCATTCATGTCAGTGCTATTGCCCGTGCGGTGGGAGGGGATGCTGAAACAATAAGGTGTGTGGTCGAGTTGCACGCACGCACAAGGTTAACCCAATCATCCAGCAATGCTCTTGACAAACTGACGGATGAAGGGATTGTCTACACCGGTGCTGATGACTCTCATTTTATCTTATGTTAGCTATTGTAAACCCGCTAGGTGTTGATGCCATAGGATATTTCTATTGTAACCTTGGGGTTAGAAATGGCCTGACCTGCAGCTCGACTGAATGTATTTGGAAGAACTTGTCATTACCACTGGCAGCTTGACTGATGCCATGGGGACTGGGTCAACACCAAAACCATAATTATGTAACATAAAGCAACCTTCATTGCTTGTTGCTATTCCACCTGTTCCAACTAAGTCCTTTTGGTTAGCAATGGCCACTGAGTCAATTGATGAGCAGCCCATAGCTGTTACAACTCTGGTGAAATATAAAGAAGATACTTGGAAGAACATTCTGCGCCCTGTGACAATCCTGCAACTGATTCAAGCAGATGTTGAACCCATTCCTGACAGCAGGCAGTCATTGATGACTATTGAGGAGAGATGTTGTGGGACTGTAAGTGCATCAAGATGCTCAGGATTGAGAGCTTACTTCCATGATAGGTTTCACTGATTGCTCATGTGATAAGCATAGAGCTCAGTCCAACAAGAGCCATCTATGTGCTTGAAGATGGAACAGGGAGAATACATGGTGAAAAAGACTTGGATAGCATAAACTCTGATTCTGGACAATCTGCAGAGGCAGAGGAAGAGAAAGCTCAGCATCAGTCTTTGTAAGTTCACTATCACAGCTTGAATCTTGTTTGTCATAACTATATCTGCAGGGAGCATACCTACATTGAGGTGACTGGCTCATTGAGACAGGATAAAGCAATGAAATCTCGGCTGTTTATCAAGTCCATTCAGCCAGTACATGGATATGATCATGTCATGTATCACATCTTGCATGTGATACAAAGTGGCATCCTGACTCCACAACATGTCCAGGTAAGTCAGTCATTTTAGTCAGAAGTCACTTATATATATTGGGGTCAGCCATATAGCTCTGATGATGATATGGAGATCTATGTGCCTGTTGATGGTATCCAACACCATCAAGATGTTGGTGATGTACATCATGCTGATACCCTTGCTGCTCCAGCCTCTCCTGCTGTCCTTTCCAATGTATTTTCACCAAAGAGGCATCATCCATATGCCATTCTCAAACCACTTGAAAGGGCTATCATGAAATATATGCACCATAACAGAAACCACTCTGTTTTGATTGTAGATTTGGCACAAGCAATTCAAGCATCACATGGATGCACTGAAGTGGAATCCAAGTGGGTTTTTCTTCACTCTTATGCAATGTGCACAAAGTGAAGTGTCATTTCTAGTCTTGCTATCCAAGTACTATTGTCAGAGGCCTACATCACGAGCCCACTTGATGATGGATATGTAGTTATGACACCCAGGCGCTGAGTTCACTTTCTCAACAGAGACAGGTGGCAACAAGTAATGTCTACTATACATAAACCGATGGTAGATGGTACAAAATTGCAAGTAAATAGATGTTAACGATGTTTGTACTTCGCTTCGTTGTCGAGTCGGAAGTTAGGATCTAGGGTATTATGAAGCCCCATAAGAGTCTTGCTGACAGCCTCAGAGGCACCGATCATAGGTTTCAAAACGGCAATCGGAACTGCGCGTACAACGGCTCTGACGGCTCCCTACACGTGAAAGTAATTAGATAACGACAGTAAAGCCAGGGATCCGGTGCTCACTTCGTTTCCAGACCTTTCATACACTTCCATGGGCACCGCAAGTATAGTTTGAGCAGCAGAGTGCAGATTTCTCTGTAAGCTCCGGTAGGCAGACTGTACACCCTCTCTGAGACCAGCAGGTTGAGCAGCGTAACGACTAATCAAATCTTCCTCTGAGCCTTCTGCATCCTCGTTCTCGTAAGGTATCTGGAGGGCCTCAGCAGTGATGGAATCCTTGAATTGATCGCCTAGTACACTCTCAGCTTGTTCCAGGATCACCTGCGTACCGGTGGCCAGGCGGGCACTGAGTTTGACAGCCTCCATGGCAGTGGACTGGATGAACGCCTTAGTACCTTTCTGCAGGCCACGAACGATGCGCCCGTCCTTCTTGTATTGTGCAATAGGAAGCAGCACGAGATCCGCGATCCCCGAACCGACATTGACTACAGATCGGATCGGAGCCACACCCGAGATGACATCAACGAGCTGCGTAGCCTTTACATCCGGGGTCCACAAGTCATTCAGAGTGTCGAAGAAGCGCGGCCAACCAGTAATCTAGCTGCACATTAGTTGGTTATTATTTGCACTCGAGGCGGACGCACACCGTGCAGAGTTAAATGTCGTAGTGTCATCTCCGCTCCATCAAAATGGAAGAAGTTCATTAGTTCTATCGTTTTACCGTCTCGCAAGGCTCTGTAGTCAACGCGGCGTGGCTTGTAATCCAGCTTGATGTCCACGGGAAAAACTTCAGCGTGTTCTGCATCCAAGTCCCTTCAGCAAGCATAATACAGAATACAACAAAACAGCTGACGAAAGTAAATTTCGTTTTTCTTTTCACCATCTTCTGCCACTGACGGATTATTTGGGTCTTGAAAAGCGAAGAACTTCTTGAAGAAGTCGAGGGCATCCTGATCAACGTAAAGTCGCAGAGGCAGGATTTTTGCCTATGGATAAGGTCTACCATTTCAGCGTCACGCTCTTGATAAGAGCTAAGAAGCTTACGCGGAGCCGTGCTTCTTCTGCAGGATGCGATGGAGAAGGACGCACACTCAACAGCTCCACTCGCGCCATGTTAGAATCGGTCTCCCTGACATTCCCCTGCGAGTCCGATCGCATGTCGGTAAGAAACTTCTTCCACGTTGATGTCTTGATATGATCCAGAATTTCAAGATCCCTGACTGAAATCAACGTGCGGGATACCAAGGTTTCTCCAGGGTGGTAATTGTCGACCTCTGCGTTCACACCTTCCAAACGGATCTCAATCGAGGGCCCTTTGGATCGGGTAAGGCGTTTCCCATGCACACGCGTCGACACGATCCGTGGTCGACCCGGGGAAGCAGGGTAGAGGGACTGCCAGGAACTGTCTGTCCCGGTGTCAGCGGAATCATCAAGTTCGTCATCAATTGCGGCAATGAGAGCGTCAGGATCCATGCTTTCCAGATCTCGCTCGAGTCCAATATGGAACGAATTGAAGAGTGTCGTGCTTGTCGCCTCTTCCATGGGCTCCTGTGTCTGCCCTGTTGCAACCAATTGACGTATCCGAGCGAGCTTCTTGCGCATCTCCTTGACCTCCTTCTCGATGATTTTCCGCGTGCGAGGCCAATCGAACCCGTCGTGTAAGAAGAGTGCTATATCTGAATCGTGGATTCGCAAGTCTAAAGTAGTGTCACTGTGGTTACAGGAAGGTCAACCAAAGCATGCATTTTAGTACCAGTTTCTTACCTGTTCGAGTCCCGGACCACATCCGGAGAAATAGTGTCGAAATAGTGTTCAATGAAAGACAAAGGCTTCAAAATGCGGACCGTTTCGCCACCAACATTCGATACGACCCCGAGTTGACCCATCACAGGAATCTTGTGATTGGTTTGTTCTTCCACGACGAAATCTTCGAGGTCATCATCCCTGAGTTCTCGGAGGCCTGCAGCAGTACCGAAGGATACATCCAAATAGTCCGGGTTAGCGGGCAAGTCATCGCATATCATGTCCGCTGCGCTACCCACTTCGGGGACGAGCTTGAACGCATGCTCATCCAGCGAAGCTATATAGGACTTAGCTATGCAATAAATGTTAGATGAAGGGCAGTACCAGTCATATTATGTCCACGATCACTGATTGCGTCCGGCGTTCTTAGAGTAACACGAGAATGACTTCAAGATAGATTTTAATTGATTGTTTCAGCTTGTTGCTACTTAGGAAAAACATACCTAATATGTGCGCCGTCCTTGGAGGTGCGCATGATGTTGGCGATTAAGCCCGTGAGAGCGCTGATTGTATCTGCACAGAGATGTATCTGAAGGCCTAAGTGTTCAACGACAACCTATGAACGCGGTTAAAAATGTCCCTGGACCCGGAACATCTACAAACACTATTGGTTGGAGGTTGGATAGCACTGTCCGTGCGAAGAGCAAACAGAGAATGTGAAACTTTCGCGACCAATGCATAACCCGAACTCTAGACATACGTTTAAGCAGAAAGTCTCGGCAAAGAACCTGCAGCTAACCTTCCAAATATCAACACCACAGCCAAGAGGAGTTTGGGTTGTTCCGGTCAACTCAAGCGCGTCCTGGATCGAATCTACCAGAAGAATGTGCGACGACGAAACGCTCAATTTGAATGGGGTTTCGGACGAGTTTCCCACTATCTCCGTTGAAAATTCAGCTTCATCGAGGTGTAACACGGCGGCTCCGGGGTGCCCCAGGGCCCGCACACGGACAGATACGTCGGTGAAGCCTATTACGAGTCGAGTGCACTCAGATGGTACGACGGATTCGAATACCTGGAGGGGGGCGTTAAATAGAGTGGATATGAGTCCACAGTCCACAATACGCACCCCCGGTGGAGCTTTAGCAAACACAGCTAGATCATCCCAAACGTTACTATCAAGCGATGGATGCACCGTGAAACCGCAAAGAGAAAGCTTGATCCGTGATTCTTTGGCATTCGCTCCTGGAATGACGAGGGATGTCATCCCGAGCTTCACCAAAGGCTTGGGTGTCAACACCTGTGTCATACACGTTAACGGAGATAATTAATTTATAACCCCGCGCTTACAAGGTTGCGGGTTGTGTTTTGAACTAGATGTACCAGGTCTCCTTCAACGGATGTGTCCGCAATTTGGAGGTCCACGACCTCAATGCTGACTAAAGTCTCCTCCTGGTCCGCGCGTGGCGTTAGAACAATCGAATTTCCGTTATATGTTACATACCTTGCCTTCCGGTTTCAATTCTATCAATGCGCTTACGTCTAAAGCACATATGTCGAATGGTCGCGCTTGACGAGATCCATCATCTCGAGGAACAATAAATCTACACAAAACTAACGGTAACAAGGTGAATGTCGTTTTCTCTTTACGAAGAAGGAACTTACCTTCCGTGATGCTGACCTTGATAACAGTTTGGCCAGTATTTTGACGATTGTGTACTTCCATACTTTCATCAGCACTGTGAGTCCTGCTGAGCCGTGTGTGAGTAAAGTACCGGCTGCCGATTAAGCTCGGATTGCGACTCGATACAGTCTCTGTTGCACTTTCTGGAGCTGCAAAACTGCGCTCAACTAGTCGAGTCACATCATCTGCCCAAACCTGAAGTCCATCGAAGATGGCTTTGTCCACGACAACGTTCACTAAAGGAATGTTAACAGCTAGCGACAACTTGCTCGAAGGGATACTTGTTAATTTCTTCGTAATCGTAGGTCTTCCCAACACGACAGAAAGAGGTAGTGAATCTGCTTCCGCAACCAAAAGCGTGCTCGTGTTAGGCCCAACCTCCTTAGTTGGTAGAGTACCAAGTGTCAAAATAACATGAGCCACACTATCGCCAACTGGGGAGTAAGCAGCGAGTATCTCTTGCAGGCATACGCCGAAGATCACATTTGGACTGCGGTCTCCCGATTTCACCTCATCTGAAAAGCCAAGAGAGGGTTTGATAAAGGGAGGGTGGTTGGAAAGTGTCAAACAACGGATGTCCAACAGCATACCACCAGACCGGGGTAACTGGGGAAGAGATGGAGCACAGCGTACTTCGATGCGGATCATTGGGCATGTTAGGCGAAGACCGAGGGTAGGTTCGCTTAGTGCTGTTTTCTAAAATGTCTTTTTAGTAAAGGGAGCAAAAGATAAACCAGGTCAGACAACCTTCTGTTTGCACAATGTTAGGTGTGGTCGGGAAGATTTCGACAGCTGATCTCCTGTGTGCTGACAATTCACGCCCAAGTTGAGGTCTTCCAAAACGAGCGCTTCTAGCCGGTTCCTCTCAGCTTCCCTTTCTCTCGCACGGAAAGATAGTTGTTGAGGTCGAATATCCTTCTCCTCATCCGCGTTGTCTTCACTCAATTCTCCGAGACGTTGCGTACGGAAAACATGGCCTCCAACGTCCGTTACCCTCCTCGGCGCGAACAGTGTAGCCGATGCAATGTCTTCTATGAAGTTCATGACCAGGTTGTCTTTGAAAATCATGCCGAGATCGAAAAATAGGTGAAGTGGTGCTAGCCTGGCATCCACAGTGTGCGAGTTCTCTTTAGATAGAGAGGGCACGAGCCGACCAGAAACTTCAATGGCGGGAGAAACATACAATTTATCCTCTACTTCAGATAAGGGACTGGAGATGAAGGGACTTGGGGAACTGTGCAGATCACTGCGTTTTTGAGATGGTGTGTGCGACTTATCTGCTTTCCCAGACAATCCTCGACTTCTCGAGCGCCATGTTGATAGCTTGGCTGAACCGGACTTGAACTTAGCTTGCGTCCAGTCAACTACTTCAAACTCTGGAAGCTCGATGTCCTCTGGTTTCCCCGAAACGAACGAAGGACGATAGTGACCAGGAGAATGCAACATGGGTAAGTAATGATCGCTTATCAGTATGGGCGTTGCAACTTGAGAATCGTCTACAGAAGAAACACGGTGGAAAACGAAAAGTGACACGTCAGAAACGACTACGTTTGCAGATGTTGATGTTGACCGGTCCACCTGCAACGATGAGGAAGTCCGTGGTGAACTAGACATCGGTTGATCGGGAGAGAGTGGAGAAAGCCTGCAGAAGACAGAGAGAGCATCGAGGAACAATCGCAGATAGGTGCGGGACAGTCTCGGCGGTACGAGTGGCCGTTCATAGAACGCGTTCAAGGAAATGACTTCCCCCCTTGTTAGCTCCGGAAGTGCGATCACCACGATTCCGCGAATCACAAGGTTTGCTTCTAGGCAAAGCGCTGCGCGAGGGTGCGAGGGTGATGCCTTTTTGTGCGAAACTAGCGGGGACGCAGGAAGTTTGGAAATACATGCGTCCACAATGTCAAGAAGCACACGTAAATGGCTTGAACTGAAAGCGCAAGCAAGGGTGCCGACCACAATAGACAGCTTAAAGGTCTCTTGCTCGAGCTGATCCTGAACAAAATTCTCTGGGTTGAGATCACCGCCAGCTTTCTGTATTTGCTCAGAAGACCGGGAACAACGAAGAGTTTGGAGCGAAAATACCATGGGTTGTGAACCAAAGGAAAGTAGAACATCCTCGGCAACAGCTCGACTTGGTACCGATATGCATGGGCGTGAATAAGTTTGCCTAACGTCATCAGGCTTGTCATCGACATCTGAAGCCGAAGTTATATCTACGTGGGCAGAGAGTGCATTCGCTACGGAAACAGCACTCTGATACATGCTGCCCAAAGCAGACGACGAAGGCGGGGAGCCCAAAGGAAGCATGGCGATTGATTGCGACATCATTAGGTAAGTATCTTCGTCCAAAGAAGACGACGATGAGTTGCGTGATAATCGATCGTCTGGGAGATTGTGAAGGGGCGGAGAAGGCCTTCGGGGAGAAGATGGAGAGATTGGAGATAATGTGGTTGTAATGGTTGGAGAAAAGGCAAGGATACGCAAGTCTCGCGAGGTAACCTTCAATCCAGTGATCGACACCGTGCGGGTTTGACCAGAGCGAATGTCCCCTTCCGATACCGGCTGAAGTCCGCTATCTCTTTCCGAAGGCAGGATTGGGTCCGTATGGTAGGCTATCTCTGCAATTGAGAGAGTAAAGCTAGCTCTTTCGGGGCAGATGATGGTGAGTTTTGTGTCGACGGCCGAAAACTCGAATTTGGCAAGGAGTCGCTCGATAAGAGAAGCAAAAACCGACACTCCGATAGGGTCATCGTCGCCGTGTGGCCGTTTTTGTGCTTCCTCAGTATGATATCCGAATGGATTGAAACCTCCAGGTAAGTTCTCGCTTTCATCTACGGGAAGGGATGAACCAGAAGAAGGCCTGAGAGTTTGTCGTAAAGTGGCTTCTTCTCTGGGAGTAAGTTCGTCATGGATAAATGTCTCGGCAACAGAAACCACTGAATCAGCAAGGCTGGGGCTGTCATGGTTGGACTGAGGAGGCGGCGATGTGGAGTGTTCTGGGGTTAGCTGAAACGTGAAGTTGAGAGACCGGACATGAAAACCGACACTGGAGGAGAGGGGATTTGGAAACGGGATACGAGCAGTGACGCCGGATATGAAACCGTCGTACAGGGAAACTGGAAACCCTACGAGTAATTGATTGATCGCCTTATGAGGCGTTGTCAGGTGTGCAGCAGTGAAGTGAACAGCGGACTCGCCTGTGCATCCAGCTCCAAATCCCTCACATGCACAGTCCCAGAGCCGAGCTGAGAATCGATTTGATGGAGGTCAAGTTGACCTGGCTTAAGAAAGCGACCCAGGGTTCTCCGCAAGAGAAAAGAGAAGAAACGCCGCTGAATGCTGGATGGGACTGCGAAATCGAACGTAGGAAGACCTGAAAACCAAGAGGAGTACCACGAAGACATGGTAGGGTTCAAGCAAGGCAAAAGGACATGCCACAGGCAACGTGGCAGCGCGTGGGTGATCCGGGCTGGCGTTGCAGAGGATGCCCCAGAGGGACTCGGGTGTTGAAGACAGGCCACCCAAAATGTATACGGCTAGTTACTAGCCCCTGTTTTACAGACACTCTCACGAAACGGTAGACCCTTGTACCGTAGTACAGACAAGGGAATAAATTCTAGTCCATGTCCATACTCATAGACTGTCCATCTCCCTGAACGAGGGCGCTCCTGCCCTTGCTTGGCACCTTGATTTTTTCCAGCTGTTTTTCCGTAGACGTAGACTCCGCCACAATGGGCTCCACAAGTTTGAAAGGCATTGGCTTGGCTGCCAGCTTTTTCGCCCTGTGTGCACGTTGCTTTTCTCGAGCGACTGCCATTCTACCAGACCGGGGATGATTGAGTGGCCAGTGCAACAAACACGAGCTACTAAACGTACCTCTGCTTCCAGAACGCGTGTTCCCGGCGTTGCTTAATCTCTCCGACTCGTCTCATCGCCTTGATCGTAGTTTGCACCAGCTCGCGATCATAGCGAACTGGAACATTTCTCCGCTTCTCGAAATCGATGGTAGCATCCTAAGCGAATCCAATATACCGTCACAACAGGGACGACGACGAATATTGACTACGTACGATGGTCATCTCCTTGCCAGCCGCTTTCCGGAAAGCCTTTGTCCACCGCACCTTGCGGGGATTCCGTTTCATTCTAATCATTTCAGACACATATACTGGAGGAATAAAAGCATGATGAAAACTGACTTGAAGTTTTTGTGGCATCTATTGCCACATGAACACGAGGATGGTCGCGAGAGTAATATGCTGCTTACTTAGAAGTGCAAAAGCGGAAGACTTTGGCATCGTTGCGAACGAACGCCGTACCTGATGCAAATCATGTCAAACGTTTGGTGGTATGACTGGTATGCCCTTACCGTGCCCCGGGTAGACACTCGTCGAGCAGAAATAACACTTTTCGATCCGCATGTCGTCTAGCAAGTCGAGGGGAGACTGTCGTGGGAACCGGGTTCGCCAACATGGTATTCTGACACAACCAACGATGCCATATTACATTCTCTACCATTCAACTCGTCTCCCCACTAATATTCCCTGTCGAGCCTTCATATTGCGCTTGATCCGTCACCTCCGTGTCGCTCGGCACGAAATGCTTGCACAGATCGTCCACGATTTCGCCCGCCCGAACGCCTACTACGCTTAGCAGTGTGTCACTTAGGCCATGCGTTTCCTCTGCAAGCCCCTGCACATAGATGCGCGCCTCGAGCTTCCCCTGTGTCGTGGGAAGAAGCCGATACGCTCGGGATATATAAAGCTTCCTTGTCGGCCCTCCCACTTCTCGCGGCCAGTCTGGTGCCCAGTCTAAAGACGCCGGTGTGTTGCTCCCGCTGCTCGGTGACCTGTTAGGAATGTTGCTTCGAAGATTGGTATGGCAGACTTCGAAAGCCGAACATCTATTACCATTCGCCATATTCTTCTGCAGATCACCCTCTACCTCCAGACGAGTAAAATCTTGCGCGCTCGTATCAAGCCCGAAATGTTCTCCCAGACCAGAATTTGTCAAGAGACGGAGCCATGATCGCCTCTCATATCCGGTTGCACAGAATATTGCATCATATGTGGTTTCATAGATGTTGCGCGTTAAAGTTTGTTGCAAGACAAGAGTTATGGGATCCAGATCACCTTGTGATGTCCTGCTATGTAAGATTTCGGCGGATAAAATTTCTGAGTGGTTCAGGATGGTGAGCTTAGGTCTCGTCAATGGCATCTCGCATTTTGTGCGCCTTGATGTCTCTTCTTCAAGCTTTTGATCGTACAGAATTTCGTACAGCTATTTTTGTGGGTGAGATGGGGTGGTTCTCGGCAAAATAAACGTTTTGACCTGTTCTAGGGTGTGGGGATTGATGACACCATAATTTGCATCCGCATACTCAAGACGAATTCGCTGCCTGGCGGAATGAGATGACAACCGAAAAATCTCATTAGTGGCTAAGGATTCCGCATCATCCCACAAGAAGTCTCAAATTACTTTAGTCACTTACTTTCCGGATTGAAAATCTCATTCACGAATGGTGAGCCGTCACTTGGTTTCAGGGATCCTTTGCGGATAATCAGGTCGATAGTATGGGCCGTGTCCCCGATAATTGGTACCATAGCCAGACGTGAGTAGAGATCTATTACAATTTCCGCAGCAGATTGACCAGACCCGATGATCGCGACACGCAATGGACTGCCGCTAGGATTATGTAGTTGTAGCGAGTTCAGCAAAGGAGTGACCGATGTCAGGTATGTAGAACTATGGGTTATGCGCTCTTGAATCCAAGCAGTCGCAAGTGGTCCAGGTATACGAGGTGAGCCACCTGGCGAGATGATGAGATTTTCTAAGTCAAATTGTAAGTGTTGGTTCATAAGTGAGCACACAGACATACTAGCTAGACGCACAACGTCCTGACCAGTTGACAGGACTCGTGAATGCACTTGAATAGTGGATTGATCTATTTCTTCGAGCCCGACGACCTCCTCTCCGAAAGCAACTTTAACCCCCTTGTCTTGCACATACTGAGCGGCCCAAGACAAATAATCAGAGTATTCTTTGCGAGTGGGAATCGTGCGACCACGATTGATGAAGTTCAACAGACGGTTTTGCGAATGCAAGTAAGAAATGAAAGTGAGTGGGCTCTGAGGGGACCGCAAGGTGGCGAGATCTTTAAGAAAGCTGGTTCATAGTTATCGGATCACTGTTACAAGATGGAAGATCGGACATCGCTCACCTGATCTGCATTTGAGCGCCAGGTAGTAACATCCCCGGATGCCATTTGAATTTATTGTGCTTTTCGATGAAGAACAATCTGTCAACGGAAATGGGCGACTGACACCATCGTAAGGACCGCGTCACGGAGTGAATGCAAATGGAGAAGGGGTCCTCACGCCATGCTGGTTCTCGAGAAATGCGCCGGCGATCGCAAGGTTAGAAGGCCCGAATCCAAGGCCTATGACATCATACACTTGAGTTAAAGGGCTGATGGACTTCATGTGGTATTTCTGCCAGTGCATGCAGCAGACAACGCAGCTCGTGGCAGAATGATTATTAATTAGTAGAGGGCGATCCTGAGCTGATGACAATTCGGGGTATACATATTCCACCGCCAGGTACCCTGCCTAGTCTGGTGACCAGCCCGTCTAACTTATGAGGCAGGCCATAGACGGTGCCTTATTAGACGGGCTAGTCACCCGACTACGGGTTGCCGCCGAGAAAGGTTGGGGACAACTCGCAGCACTTGCACTTGCACTGGCGCTGCCAGCCAGCCTCCAGTGGCAAAACTGGTGACTGAATGACCGCCATGGAACACCGAGTCGTCGAATTCCTCACTTTCAGCATACGGCGCCGGCCCGTCCCAACTATTTATAAATTGACTCGCAGTGGCACTCGCTTACTAGATAAGACCAAATCTACGACGCACCCACGCCCGCCCACGCCCACTGAGCTAGTACTCTCACAAGTTTTTACTGCCAGTTAGCATGATGTATTCGACGGACTCGCTCGGCGGCTATGGGGCGGTCCAGTTACCAGATTTTTCCAACGACCGCCTCAAACATCGTAAAGTTCACACACTCTTCCACCAAGTAGCTCTGGATGATTACCCTCGCATTCAGGTCGGCCGTGGCGCCAGCCTCGACGTTGTTATATTGGTTGCCTATGCAATTGTGCTTGGCATGTATTGCGGGGCCACTGATGTGCTTCTCTCATTGGAGAACTTGGACGGCACACTTGCCCCATTTCGCCTAAAGTGGGATGAAACCACGTCATGGTCGAGCGCTCTCGAGCTCGCGGGCATCGTTGTTGAACAAGCCAGGGACAAGTTGGTTTCCCCTTCAACCTCACAGCCTCTTGAAATCTTGGGACTAGTGGAAGAAGGACATCCTCCGTTCATCGCAGTCTTCCGGGATTCTGCTCGAGCCATTAGTTGTGCTTCATCTGCAGTCCCAACGCTGCCAGTGCTCCCACAAATTCCTTTGTTGATCCATACAGGAGATGGGTTTTTACATCTTTACTCGCCATCCGATCGATTCTGTAACTCCATGGCTTCTTTACTTCTCCGCCAAATAGCTGCAGTTACGTTGCATATCGCTCTTGCCGATGAATCGCAGAAGGTAGTTGAACCCCTTGGTCTGAACAACGATCTCGCCTCAGTCATCGAAGCTCTGCCGGAACAGGAAAAAGCCAATTATTACTCGCATATACCTCCAGCTCGTTTCGCAACCGACTACATCCTTCCACATTCTATCTCCCATCCGGACACGACAGCTGTGCGATGGTATCCTCATCTGTCTCCTGATTTGGTGGCAGTTCAAATTCCAGAATCCTTGTCCTACGGCGATCTCAACCACACTGCGAACCGTTTCGCCCACTTCCTCCTTGCCGAGGGGCTATCTCCTCAGGATCGTGTTGCGGTTTGCATGGAACGTGATCTCGAATATCATTCAGTTTTATTTGGAATTCTCCGGGCAGGCGGATGCTATGTTCCGGTTCGTATGAATTTCTGATTGTATATCTCGTCGTTTATGATGCACCGTAGATCGACCCGGAACTGCCCACCGAAAGGAAGCTTTTCATTGTTAGGAACTCATCCGCGAAATTTGTTATCGTGTCGTCCCAGCCGCATCTTTTTGGAAACCTGTCAATCAACCTCCGCGACATGTCCATTCGAGAGACCATCTCCAGCATAAGTAATGCCGAAGTCAACCTTGCGCTTCCTGGAGATATAGCATACTTGTTATATACCTCTGGTGTGCATCCTTCGGAACTCGTGTCCGGAAGTGTCGGTCTGACTTAAGCTTGCAGGGACCACTGGAAATCCTAAAGGTTGCCTCATGACTCATAATGGTCTCACTGAGGCGATCCTAGCACTTAGTTCCTTCGCTGCTGACGTCAAAATGGCGGACATTCGTAAGGGGAAATACTTGGCTGTCGCTTGTACGTTATCTGTCAAGCTTCGGTTGCTCTGGCTTTGTGACAACCTGTCTCCTAGCTATAGCCTTTGATGTCCACTTGGCAGAAATTTTTGTCGCGCTGGCATTGGGGATGACTTTGATCTCTGCAAGACGGGGAGAGCTTTTGGAAAGCTTGCCCTTATACATCAATCACCTTGGAATCACCCACGTCGGCCTTGTACCCAGCTTAATAGATGCTACCATGTGTGCTGCAGAGGATAGTCTGAAAGGAGAGGGTATGGCACTCCGGTATATCGGGAGTGGCGGAGAGAAAATAAGTGATTCTGTAGGTCTTGGTTCTCCATCTGATTGCATCGGGATTCATTCCATTATGTTCCACCACAGATTCTCGATAAATGGGCTGACCATCCACTTGTCAAACTCGCTAATTTTTATGGGTAGGCAGTCGCTCTCGCTCTCTGAGTATGAGTGGTAATCTACTTGGATCACAGACCCAGTGAGGTGACTATAGGCTGTTGTGCGCGGTTCATGGATCGGGATACCCCACGAGAGAATATTGGCCGAGCGTTTGCCAACCTCTCTGCATACGTAGTTGATGAGGACCTCAACATACTTCCCCGGGGAGTTATCGGCGAGCTTGTGGTCGTGGGACCACTTGTTGGACGAGGGTACCATCAATTGCCTGATCTCACTACTAAGTCCTTCATGGAGTGGCCATATCCGGGATCATGGTCTTATCGCACTGGCGATCTAGTTCGCATGCTATCAGACGGAACTTTCCACATTGTTGGACGAGTCGACACACAAATCAAATTGCGCGGCGTACGAATTGAGGTGGAGGGTATCTCTGCTGTCTTCAGAAACATTGCTATTAATGAGCTCGGGCTGCAGCTGAATGCTGAGACGGTACTCGCTGCCCATCCTTCCATTGGGAATGGAACCACGTCACAACTAGTTACTTTCGTTACTTGGGACCCTCAAGCCCCTATCAAGCTCCGTCGGACTACCAAGCCTCACGTAGTCCCTTTTGAAAACAACATCCTGCGTGTGCTCCGAGCGGGTTCCGAACGGGAGTTAGCTAGTTATATGCGACCAGCACACATAATTTGCCTTAGCTGGCTCCCTCTCAGTCCCAATGGGAAAACGGACAACAGCACCTTGTCGACGATTTTTAAAGAAATCGATATCCAGCAGCTTGTCGGAACCACCATCGTACCAACAGAAAATCGTTCGCCTCCAACGGATATTCAGCGGAGGCTTGTGTCCTTAGTCGAAAACTACGTCAAGATTTCACCCATCGATTCTCAGATAAGCCTTTTTGCTTATGGTATGGATTCACTATCATTAGCGCGACTCGCATCAAACGTTAGGCAAACGTTCAGTGTGCCCATTGCTGTTGCGGATATCATGAAGGCGGCTTCTATCCAATCCATCGGTGAACTAATTAAAAAAAACCCGCTTCTCGAGCTAGCGCCGTCTTCAAGTGAAGTTTTGAAAGTCTTCTCTGAGCAATGGCTTCAAGAGGCAGTGGAGAGTGTCCCATACACGTCTGTGGAACGAGTCCTCCCACCATTCCCTATCCAAGAAGGTGTTCTTTATCACTCGGATGGCCACGCTGCTTCATGCGTGCAACATGTTATCATGCGTATCTCAAACCAAGTGCCGCTTCTAAGGGTGCGTGACGCGTGGGAAGCTGCGATGAGGAAACTCGATATCCTTCGGTAAATCGAAGTGTTCTCTTAACCATCATTCACTGACCATGATTGCGGTAAACCAGAACCGTATTTTATTTCGGAAGACAACTTGTTCAGGTTGTGCTGGCACCCCCCAGCTCCCAACTTTCTTGGATCGAAGAATTGACACCCTTGACGGATGTGGACCCTTTTTGCATGTTCTTTCACGCGAAAGTGGCGCCATTCTTAGCGGAACAAATTAATGCAACAACGTCAACGATTCCTCCGTTTCGTCTAGCTGTCTTTTTTTCACCAGACAATCGTCATGGTCCCTGGTTAACATTATCCATTCACCACGCCCTATTTGACGCCATATCTTTGCCCCTGGTCCTGAAGTTCGTCGAGGATGAATTACTTGTACGCTCACACCCTGTTACCTGCTCTCCAGAACTGCTTCTAGAGTACATGCACGGTGCAGATGTGAACTCGGGGCGCGAGTTTTGGACCACGATGTTTTCTGACTTCAGTTGGTCCGGCCGTCGCTTTACAGACCTACAGTTGTCAAGCCCAATCCAACGAAGGGTTTTGTCGCTCAATACACCCTTGACCACTTTGGGGAAACTTTTGGCTTCTCATCAAGTCACCCTACAATCGGTACTAACATGTGCATTTGCGTTGTCTCTGGCTAGGTATATTCATCTCGCAGATGACGTTGCCTTTGTGGTTTGTTTCTGCATCGTGACTCCTTGTTCTTTGACGTAAAAATATCAACAGGTCGTTCGTGCAGGACGGCTGCTTCCTGTAGAAGGCGTTGAACATGCAATATGTCCTACCATAAACGTACTTCCAACCAGAGTCCGCTTCGATAAGGAGGGTTATTTGCAACGTGTTCAAGCAGATATTTCCACTGCGGCGGCGTTCGAACACTTCCCTTTGTCACAGGTGCAAAAGTGGCTTCCGCCGGGCACTGCCCCATTGGACACATTATTCGCAGTCACTGTCGAGGACGAGACACAGTATGAAGCGTGGGAGATCCTCCGGAGCGAGCTGCCTGAGCCTGATGTAAGCAACACTTACCCAGTGTTTCAATCAACTCAAGACAGCTTCTCTAGTTTCCACTTTCAGTCGACATTCTTCTTGACAAGAGCAATGATGCGCTTATCGTCCGGGTTGCTTACTATGACAGTGAATCTCTAGCCACGGGGGTTGACAGCATGCTTCGTCAATTTGAAAGTATCCTACTTCGTATACTCTCCAACGAAAATTGTGATGTGTCACCACATGCACAAGTCATTCGAAACCCGAACGCGGTCTCGTCTACGCCAATCCAGGATCATGATGTTGTGCGAGAGGAGCTTGCTTTGGACGCGGTTGACCTCACGCCGTTCAGAGAAATTGTCTCGAACTTTTTGATGTTTCCATCCGAACGGCTGCGTCCAGAAACATCCCTTGTTTCTCTGGGATTGGATTCCATCCGATCCGTTGGATTATCTAGGATTCTCCGCCAGCATGGCTATTCGGTCAATGCAGCGGACATCATGG
Source organism: Tylopilus vinaceipallidus (assembly GCA_038089215.1). Taxonomy (NCBI): domain Eukaryota; kingdom Fungi; phylum Basidiomycota; class Agaricomycetes; order Boletales; family Boletaceae; genus Tylopilus; species Tylopilus vinaceipallidus. The sequence continues at coordinate 52,744 of JBBPKK010000034.1, forward strand.
GAAACCCGACCGTACGGAAACTCATCAATTTATGTGCGCGATCGCGCAGGGACTCTCTGCAAGCGCAAAGGGACGGGCATATTCTCCTTTTGCAGGAGCGTCGCGAGAGCATTAAGACCATTCTAGACCCCTCAACATACAAACTTTCTTCTGATGACGAAGTCGAGATATTTCCCACAACTGCGCTCCAGGCTGGCATGTTGTCGCAGGTATATCTCCTCCATATCTCTGTCGTGTAACACTCACCAAAGTGTACGAAAGACAGTTGCCTCAGCAGGAAATTTGTATTTCCATTCATTTGTCCTTGACTTCGACCCGGATATTAACTTAGCACGACTTCAAAACGCATGGAAGCGTGCGGTCCACGATCTCGACATTCTTCGGACTACGTTCCATTATGTGGCAGAACTTTCTTCCTGGGTACAAGCTCGCCATTCCGCCGTCGATCTTGATTGGCAAGAATGTGTTATAACCTCGCCGGCATCCTTAAAGTGTGCCATCGACCGCCTCTTCTGGGAGCTTAAGCCAACTGATGAGTCCACTTTACGCAAACCACCACTACATCTGCGCATTTTGCATTTCGACCCTGTTCGTTATCTTGTGCTCTTCATGCATCATGCGTTGTACGATGGCCTATCCATACCCACTCTGCTATTACATGTCGAACATATATATCAGGATCGAGAAGTCGCGCGCCCAGCTCAGTTCTTTGACTTTATTCCATATATACTTTTCCAGCAGGATCACGCAATCGCTTACTGGGCTGGCATACTCCAAAACTATCACCCGATTACCCTTCCGCGAGGCATTTCTCTGCCGTCCAAAGCAATCACTGCGTCGAGGCTCGTCTCTATCCAGCGGGAGTTGTTAGTGCAACTAGTTCACGATAACGCTGTCACCCTGCAGTGCCTTGCGCAAGCCGCATGGGCCAAATACCTGTCTTCATTGGCTTTTTCTAACGATGTTGTCTTCGGCCATGTTATTTCAGGTCGATCGTTCGACGATTCCGAAAATGTGATAGGACCGATGCTGGTAAGTGAACATTAAGGAATAATTGTTGAAAAGTAATTAAAACGATCTTGAATCCAGAATACAGTTCCTTGTCGCGTCCAGTTGTCTGCGAGTGTGACGAATCGAGAACTCCTTCAGTCTATCCATAACGCCAATGTCAGCGCATTGCCCTGGCAACACCTTTCGCTTAGAGCCGTGCAGAGTGAATTGCAGTTGCACGGCCTGCTGAATAGTTTATTCCTATTTCAACCCCGGCGTCACAGTGCTCACAGCCATTTGTGGACACTACGCGAACTGGAAGAGTTTGATGCCCAAGTTCAGGTGAACGGTATATCATTTGCTACCTCAGTCAGCGACTCATACCGTGACCTGTTTAGTATCCCCTTAATATTGAATTCCACGAAGTGGAAGATGGGTTATTAATAAAGATGGCATGCTGCTCGGAGGCCATTGAGAACGACGCAGTTGCTGGCGCGTTGACCAAGATCGATGCACTGGTGCGCGAGTTGGTGTACAATCTCGACAATCCGGCGACTGTTTCTGCATTCCCTGGTGCGAGCATCCAGGTGGCCGAACTTACAGGACCGATTTCTCAGCCCGCCAGTGCTGCGCGTATTCCCCCAGATTTGTCAGCCATTCTCGCGTCAGTGGTTCACTGCTCTTCAGATGATCTCTCCCCCTCGCAGTCGCTTGTGGCCATTGGTGTGGACTCGATCACTGCCATCAATGTGAGCGCGAAGTGCAAGAAAGCCGGTCTTATGATTAGCGTTGGGGACATCATTTCCAGTTTCACGGTTGGGGAATTAGCTAGCAAGACCACCTGGACTGGCCCCGACGCGGTGATACCGCAGTACAATTCACCCTTGCTATACGTGGCAGCCGAAGAGCGCCAGGCGATCCTGTATCGATTTCCAGAAAGACGACGCAACCAAATTGTTTCTGTCTCAGCCGCTACTGAGGGGATGAAATGGCTGATCGCTGCTTGGCAGCGTAGCTTCGGCCAGCGGTTTCACCATGTCTTCGCATACAAGCTCAGCACATATGTTGACATACAACAGCTTCGAGTGGCATGGAAGGCTCTCATAGCTCATCACCCAATCCTGCGGTCAACCTTCGCCTCAGGACTTGGGTGCATCGACCCGCGAGTTGTCACGTTTACGTCAGATTCGGAGGAATGGGATCTGCTTGAGGAATGCGTCGCGCATGGCCAGGATTTACATGCTCTAACAGAGAAGATGAGGGATATCATCTCGTCACCTTTGCCTATCAGTTCCGCGCAGACGAAAGGCTGCGTTTTAAAGTGCACGACAACGAACAATCGGTATCTACTGATCCGAATGCACCACTTCCAATACGATGCTTTCAGCCTGCAGCTTTTGCTCGAAGATCTCTACACTATTTATCTTGGCCTGTCGCCACGAAACACTGCTGATAGCTGCGCATTTCTGGCTGCCTTTGCTCCTTCTCCGGCCAATCTCTTCGAACAAAGGTCCTATTGGGAGTCGGTCATGCCCATTCCACATCTCCCTACGCATTTTCCGCCGCAAATACCTAAGACGCACAGAACGTCTTCCTTCCAGAGGATCCTCATGACAATAACGTCGGCCATTCCCGGGGTTACCGAACTCAAGAAGCGAGCCCAGGCGATCGATCTACCTTTACACTGTATATTTCTAGCGTCTTGGGCATCGGTACAGGCTTCTCGTTCCTCTTCTGATCAGGCCACGTTCGGGCTCTGGCATGCGGGGCGGACAGGGTCGGTTCCAAATGTCTTAGACCTGGCTGTTCCATGCATGAATGTTCTGCCAATACGCGTCCCCGTGTCGGGAGACCTTCTTGAGGTCGCCCGTGGGCTGCAACAAGACCTTTACAAACGTACACCAGTAATTCAGCAAAGTAATTTGCGGAACATCGATGAATGGCTAACCGAAGGCAAAGGTTTGCCTCTGACCAATGTATTTGTCAATGTGTTTGAGAGTGTCTCTGGAGACAATCAACGGAAGAATGAACTCTTCGAATTTGTCGAGGTATGTGCCTGCGTTAGCGTCACCGCGACGTTTTAATCATTTTCTACCAGATTGATCACGCCATACCCACGGAACCACTTGTGTACAGGGAATCCGAGGTCATTGACACCCTACCTGTTACCAAGCTGCTCCAGGTCCGTGCCCTCGATCAATTCTCTGCGAATAAGATGTACTGAGTAGCAATGTAATCTAGGATGACGTGATGGTCGACATTGTTATCGACGAAAAGTTGGATGTTGTCACGATGTCTATCGAGAGTGTACAGACGATCATGGATATTGTCTGCGCGAAGGAAATTATCAGCGATTGGGCTGTGCGGGTAAAGCGTTGCCTGTCGTACTTGGTTTAAAAGAGCTTGGTGACTACGAAAGGGATTGGAGTGTATTTCCTTGAGCTGCATTAACGTTATTTACTGGTTCGCGTAGTGTCCCCTTCGAGCGGCAGCGAGACACTCCTTCTCCAAACGGTTCAGCCAAACAATGTCGATGCCAGCCTCCCTCAACTTTTGTGCTCCCTCACACTTCACGAAGTCATCCGGCTCGCCTGCTCCAATTATGCATCGTTTGACTCCCACTTCGATGAGCGCATCCGTACACGTCGGGAGACCCGAAGTTCTGACAGAACAAGGCTCGAGCGTCGTGTAGACGTCAGCGTACCGCAGAAGGTCTTCAGCGGGGGGGGTGGGTGAGATCGATGGAAAAAGGACCGCTAGGTGTGACCTCGAGAGACGAGACGCCTTTGTCAGAGCATTCGCTTCTGCGTGCGTGTTTCCAGGCAATTCTCGCGAGTATCCCGTGGCCAGGGAAACTGGTTCTAGGCCTGGTAGGCGCACTACCAAGACACATCCAACACAAAACGCGGTTTGCGAGGGTACGCAATCCTCTGATAACGCTTCGTCCAAGGCTTGCTGCATGAACATTGTGTGTTCTTCCTCAACGGTCCGTCGATTGTCCACCATGGTGGCGATTAAGTGGAATTGGCTCAGCTTCTTGCTTCGTGCCCATTCATGAACCCGGCCGTTACCGTACTATCACGAAATGCCAAATGCATACACACCCCCAAATGCACAATTCTACCTATTTTAAAAAAATGTGTTGTGGAATTTTCAGCACAGCATGCAGAAATGGGAGTGGCAAGTAGCCAAAAGACACAATTTCTGGGCATTCCAAATCAGATCTGAAACCGATCTAGTACACAAAGTGTAATGATTTGCTCCAGGCAAGTTTCATAGGACCGTCTGGAGGTTTGGGAGATATCAGGGCGTCGGTAGACGAGTGTGGTAAAACTCTAGCGTGACCAAACCTGCAGATAGGGGTGTCACGCCATGTCAGGATTCATACCCCGCTTTGGTTGTGGACTCTAAAGCGGAGTATGCCGGATCCATAGCGCGGCTTCCATGCCGCGCGTGACATCGCGTGACTAAATTGTAGATTTTGACCTCGTTGTATTCATTCCATTCTAGCGACTTCAGAACCTCAACTCCCGCCCCATCGCACTCGAGATCGACCGTCGGTTGCTTGGCTTCCGCCCGGGGCTCCGTCCCCATTGTACCCTCACAGCTCGCTTCAGCGACTCGGCGGGCCGAAAAGGCTTTCGAACTTTTGTTTACCCTGTTCATAATTGCACCCGCAGTGTTCTTTTGTTTCTGCTGATCCATATCATGGCATCCACTGGAGCAAGAGGATAAAGTTTACGGACGTGGTATGCAGTATGTCACGGCGCTACTCAGAAGGATTATGTCACCTCACCGGTTGCCGCCTATTAACAGCTTCTTCCATACTTCGGTGAAAACTTCCATCAACATCGTGATGATAAAACAGCAGCTATGTATGTAGACATGGCAACCTGTGTGGCCAGTAACTCCAGTACAACGTGATTTGTTTGACCTTGTGGTGTTCCGCGCCCATCTTATAATAACTACCCTCTTCTGCCCGCTGTGCACCCACAACCGTGTCAGTCCGTTCACCATACTCATACTGACAATGCTTAATGTATTTCTTTACACTGGCTTCATCCCCCGCTTGCAGGTTATTCCTCCGAAGGATCGCCTAGACAGGATGTTATCTCAAAAAGTATACGATATCCAATCAAACGAAACCATGCACACCTTACTAACCGCATCTTCATTTCAAGCCGGCCGATGGTGGCCCTAGTAAGCAAAATTCAACAGTATCTTTGGAATCAGTGAACAGCATAAACTAAACCTTGGTATTCTCGGATGCCAGCGACTGTGAAGCCTTCAAAGTCCATGCCGGTTTTGTCTGGGTCGTTGAACACGCTATTAGTGATCTTTTCCACCCTCGCCGCAACCACCGGCCAAGTGCTGGCAGAAAATATAGGTGGTCGTACGTATTGTATCCACGATACATTGCCTTGTTTCAAGACCTCCTTGCAGTTGCTCCAAAGGCTTATCTCTCGCTACCTCTTGGGACCATCAAACCGTCAGGTTGGCTGTATGACCAAGTGAGTTTTGGTTCTATTCACCTGGAAGATCCTCTGTTTGATCCATTCACGAAGGTGATGATACAGACGAATGGCCTTGCCGGCCACGAGTACGATTTCTATCACTAGTGCGCAAATATGCATTCAGTATTGCTCGCTGGTCTGATGATAGCCCCTTTATTTCCTACCAGCGTCGCACACTCGGATTGGCTTGGCGGTAATTCGTACTATTCGGACCTTGAGGAAGGTAGGATATTGTTGACTCTCGGTATGGCTGCATTTTTTGATTGCGGTTCCATTAGCTGGCAGTTACTGGTTTGTAGGTGGCATTTTCCTTACCATTAGGGAGGAATCAGACCATTCCTGTAATTCCAGAACGGCTTGGTGCCAAACGGCGTCATCATGGACAACACTGACATCCAATCTCAAACTCTAAATTTCCTCAATTTCGTCATAGAGCATCAAGATTCGACAGGATGGCTGGGGCCAGAGGTGTTCGATACTTCCAAGCCTCGCTATCTATGGGGAAGGTCGTTTTGGTGTTGGAATCGAGAAATTTGGACTCAATTTGTCGAGTTTTTAGATACCCCTTCCTTTTTGGTGCGATCCAGATGCTCGAACATGATCCTACTTTAGCGGACAGCATCATCCAACCCATTTACAAATTTGTCACACTTGCCAGCAATATGATGAAAAATGGTACTGGCCTTGAACCTTGGACCATGACACGCTGGGAAGACTTCGTCATCGCTTTGCAATGGTATGGTTTTCGAAACCATAGAACTCGCTTAGGCTAACAATACGCAAGGTTGTACGAGCATTATCCCGAGGGAAACGAAGAACTCCTGCTGAACACAATGTCTTTGCTGAGGGGAACTGGGGTAGATTGGGAACCGGTATTTTCTGAGCAGGTAATGCTCAACTTTTTTCATCTCACTCATCGAGCCTCATGTAGTCGTGCTAGTATTTTCCTACAACAGCGGTTGAGAATTTACCAAATCCATTTGACAATTCTCTCGTTTGGCATGGTGTCAATATGGCTGAAGGACTTAAAGCTTTACCAGCAACATATCGCTTTACGCACAACAGAACGTGTTTGTATTTCATTTATATTGCATTGCTGCATGGTCCTATTGCTTTAGTTCAGATCTTGACATTGCAAGTCAAGGTTGGGACTTGTTGTTCAAGTATCACGGTCGTCCATCTGGTATTTTTGCAGCCGATGAATATCTTGCGGGCCGTGAGGCAGTTCGAGGGTAAGTACTCCTCCTTGATGCTACGTGACTGGATACTAAATATTGAACCCGTAAATAGCACAGAGCTGTGTGACGTCGTGGTAAGAGTGTTATACCAGGAACACGTCCTTTTTCTGATTTAAATCCAGGAAGCCATGTTTTCGTATGTATGCCCCACGGTTAGGCTGGTTCACTCATGAATTTACGTAGAGGGTCGTACTTGTTTCAAGTCATTGGCGACGTCAAGTTTGCGGATAGAGTGCGTCTTTGCGTGAACCGGGGAACAAATCTCAAATTTTACGTGTTATTAGGTCGAGCGCATAGCTTACAATTCTCTCCCCGGAACGTTGACTGGAAGTCAGGAGTGGAAATTTTTCGATGGTGAAATGGAGACGCTAACTTACGCATTTCAGCCATGTGGTCGCGCCAATACTTACAGCAGCAAAATCAAGTTGCAGCGATGAACATGACCCCGTGAGCCATCCTCAGCATCTTCTGCGCATCCGTTAATGCATTTCACAGTGATCCTTTTCCATACGACGGGTGATACACTCTACCCCTTCAACACCCCTGTGCTGACTGAGGTCTAGACCATACTCGAATGTGTTCGGCCTCGAACCCAATTACCCGTAAGCAGACACTTCGAATGGGCTAGAGCGTTTGCGTATTACTTTACAGCTGTTGCACTGTCAATCATCCTCAGGGCTTTCCCAAGTTCGTCACCAATGCCTTTGTTATGACCCCAGATCAAACTTCCCTCGTTCATGTTTATTTGGGGCCCTTTAACGTTGCATCGACTTTGGCAAATGGTGAGACACGCACTTTTCTGTTGATCCTGTCAATCAACATATTAGAATCGAATGTAGAAAACGAGGTAACTGTCGAGACTGACACCCTTTACCCGTTCTCGGATATCTTGACCACCACTATCACCGCAACATTTCCCTTCACATACTACATTCGCATCCCAACGTGGGTTACGAAAGGCACCATCTCACTGAATGGTGGTCCTGCAAAGCGGGTGAATCCTCTAAATGGCTTTCAAGCCATTCTGGTCGACCAGGGAACCACGACCATTGTCCTGAATCTTCCTGTGGATATTACGCTCGGTATGTACTGTGGCCCAATATTCCTAGTGACAGATAACACTAGCGAGTAGAAAGCAGGCCGGGAAGCTCTGTCGCTGTTCACCGTGGTCCTCTTCATTATGTTTTTGACATCTCTCGTAACCAGACTCTCCTCGCACAGAACGCGGAACAGCCCTTGGCAGTCGATTTACAGTTCCTGCCCATAGAGGACTGGCAGTATGCCATTGATCCCTCTACCTTGACATTCCACAATACTCCACCTTCATTTGGCCAACTCACGATGCCGGTGTTCGACGCTGGTGCTCCTCCCAATACAATCACTGCCCTCGCTTGCCTTGTAGAGTGGAATTTAGCGGGGAGCAACTTCGTGACGTCTCCTCCCACTAACCCTACTTGTATAGGCGCACCTAAGAATATCACACTTTGGCCTTATGGGGTGCGCGAACAGAAATTTCATAGTTCCTTGTTTACTGAACAAACACCTCAAGGCTGCCAAGCTTCGTATTGGTGAATTCCCCACATTTGCTGCCTAACGGTGGACATGTAAATATTTGTGCTCGGGTCATTGTAGGATTGCGAGTTTTTGTGCGAGATAATTTGGAACCTAGCTGTATCGCCCGCGTGAAGGAAGTGTTGAATCAAATCTGTTATAGTGATGCGGATCACCGAATGCGGTTAGATGATTACTCAAGTAATATGATTTGTGGCTCCGTCGGCAATTTCCGGACCTCTTTGGCGTCGAGGCTTGGAAGTTGGCACCGTGCGGAGCAACGTCAACAAGTTGATCACCGACCACCATGTCGTCTTCGCCAGTGGCCCCTTCTGGTAGGCTGATTGATGGCGACGAGATCATGGGAAACCCCGCGCCCGAGGAGGATGGTGACGCAGACGCGACAATGGCAGATGGTAACGGCGTGTCGGACGATAGTTCAGAAGAAGCTGAGGATGACGAAGAAGAAGAAAAACGAATAAGAGAGGGCTTCATTGTCGATGAGGAGGAGGAGGAGGAGGAGGAGGAGCGACGGAGAAGAAGGAAACGACGGAAGAGACGTCATCGGAGACGTGGTAAGCTAACATTTTTGATCTTGTATCTCTGTAATATTCACTTTCACATAGAGGAGGAGGAAGGAACGCTGGAGGAAGACGATTTAGAGCTCTTGGAGGAAAATACAGGCACCTCATTCAGAAATCGTTTGACCCGGCTTCGCCGTGGCCGCGAGGATGACTCTTCACCAGTTGCACCCTCGAGACGGAAGCAAGTGGTAGAATCTTCCGAGGACGACGATCTCGATAACGACGACCTGCCACAAGTCCAGGATATTCAGCGTATCTGGGATGACGAACGGGCAGGCGGCGGTAGGGAAGATGAGGAAGATTTGGATGACTTCATCGACTATGAGGACGAGGAAGAAGGTGTTGGTGCCATGGATGAACACGAACGCGAGGAGAGGCGTAAGGAGAGGAAAAAATTAGAACGACAACGAAGGAGAGCCATGGGTTCCCGCCCGGAGTTGGCTGGTATTGACGCCAAGTAAGTCTCTGGTTCACTCTTGTGGTTACCCTTAATCACCTGTCTCAGCGCCTGGGCAGAAATTCATGACGTATTCGGTGATGGTCATGAGTACGATTGGGCATTGGAAGGTGATGACGAAGCAGAGTACGAGGACCGGCTCAAACCCGAAATGAAGTATCAGGATGTTTGTTCTGTCGTTCATCCCGTTTGAATTCTAGTTGACATGCATCATTTTCCAGGTTTTTGAGCCTTCAGAAATACGTGCACGGATGCTTACGGAAGACGACGATTTGATTCGGGCACAAGACATACCAGAGCGCATGCAACTCGCAACGTCTTCACTTTCGCCCAATGCAACTCTATCTCTCCATCAAAATCTCACGGAAACAGATATTGATGATGCTGCTACTTGGGTAACTTCACGTCTTTCTAGTCGTAAAACCAGGGACTTCTTCTCACCTGATGGGCCTTATCGAACGTACTCTCAAGCCTTGGTCTTAGCGGTCTCGTACGCGCTACGCTTTCTCTTCATCCACGAGTTCGAAGTCCCATATATCTGGACACACAAACGGGATTACATCTCGTATTTCAACCCTCAAGAGATGCGCGCCCGAATCGAGCTCATCACTTTGTCCGAGCTGTGGAGGATATTCACTCTTGGCCAGAAGTATCGTTCTCTACTGGATCGGCGGAACGCCTTGCTTGCCTCCTTTGCTAGGCTCCATGTGGTGGATGAATACTTCACGCAATCTATCAAGCCAAAGATTGAATGTGTGGAAATGGTTGCGGACGCAACCGAGTGGTTGTCCATGAAATGCAAGGCGACCAATCAGGACTCGTTCGACTTCCGCTTCCACGACGATGAAGAACCGGACCGCAAGCGTAAAGCTCCAAGCCGAATTTCCGCATACGAGGTTGCGAAAAAGAGCATTGTCGCAAGACTAGCTGACGTGGGTCACTGTTCCAATTGCTCGTTCTTCCCTGGTACTACTGAATCCTCGACTGCAGGGTTTTGGCATCCGTCCTCATGAGGTGGTGCAGAATTTTGTAGCCAACGATCGTCCCAATTTTGTCGAGGATCAAGAACTGAATCCGGCTGCGTTTGCCGAACAGTTCACGAATCCCTCATCCCTCATCCCCCAAACGGCGGAAGAGGTGCTGCGGCGTGCTAGGATGATTCTCGCCACCGAGTTGGGGAAAGATCCTTTGCTCCGCCAATCCATGCGAGATCTATTTAGAACTGAGGCGCAAATATCAGTTCAACCTACAGAACGGGGTGTCAGCAAAATTGACGAACATCATCCATACTTCGTTCGTCGCTGTCGAGTTTTTTTTTCTGGTGTTCTGCTGAACCTTATCCCTAGAACTTCAAATATCTCCACCACAAACCAATAGCTCAAATGTTGGACAGTGCGCAGTTCCTGCACATACTGGCTGCCGAGACCGAGTTATTGGTGACTGTTTTGATCTACCTAACCAACGAAGCCAAGACCAAGTTCGAGCGGCGGCTTAACGACGCATTTGCTTCGGATAGCTATAGTGACATTGCTAGGTCATGGAACGAAGAAAGATCTCGGGTCGTCCAAGAGGTACTAGAATGCCACCTTATTCCAATTGGCACTAAATGGGCAAGAGAATGGTTGCGGGAGGAGGTCGAGGACGCTTTGGCTATCCACTGTGGCAACAAGCTCAAAGAGGTATAGTATCGTCCTTTGGTGTTCTTTTATCTGTTGACTTGTTTGCAGCGCATCGATGTTGCACCGTTTATCACTGGAGATGCGCAACCTGGTTACACTCCTTCTACCCTAGCCATCTCCTGGGGAAAGGGAGATCCCCAAAAGGATGCCATTACCCTTGTTCTCTTGGATGAGATGGGTAGACTGCGCGAGCACATTAAACTAGATAACTTGGTGGACCGCGATTATCATGATGAGTTCACCGACTTGCTCAAGAGACGGCGTCCCGACGCCATAGTCGCAGGGGGGTTTACCATGGCCACTGCCAAATTATCCTCTCGAATCAAGGAAATTGTCAATGGCAAGGCTCCAGCCGTGGATACTGAAGGTAATATCCCAGGGTGGGGAGTGGAGCCGGTCAATGAACAAGCCTTCAACATTCCCGTAATCTATGTCAATGACGAAGTCGCTCGAATCTATCAACATAGTAAACGCGCTACAGAGGAGTTCAGCACGCTCTCGCCCGTTGCAAAGTACTGCGTAGGTTTGGCTCGTTTTGCACAGAGCCCCTTGAACGAGTATGCAGCACTTGGCACTGACATAGTTGCAATCTCGTTTGAGGACGAGGACCAGCACCTTGTCAGGTTTTTTACTTTTTAAGATCGAGACACTGGCTGACGATGGTTCAGATTCCAAAGGAGAAATTGTTGTCCGCCCTCGAAAGGGCTTTGGTTGATGTGACCAATAAGAATGGGGTTGACATCAACCGCGCAGTGACAGACTCATATTATCAACACCTTCTGCCCTTCGTATGTGGCCTTGGCCCACGTAAAGCTCAAGTGCTGGCCAGAAAAATTGCTTCTATTGTACGTTTCCGTAGTCTCCTTGTCATCAATACGAACATATCGTTTTGTTTAGGGGGGGAATCTTGTTAACCGCGATCAGTTTATCAAGTCAGGTCTACTGACTACGAAGATCTTCCTCAACGCGGCAGGTTTCCTGCGCATCTCCAATGACGCAGAACTAAAACCCCAAAAGAATCGACATGCAGATGATGATGTCCAGGATCCGCTAGATGATACTCGCATTCATCCCGAGGACTATGAACTCGCGCGAAAGATGGCCACAGATGCCCTAGAGCTTGACGAGGAGGATGTTCACGATGAGCATCCATCTCATGTTGTTTCCCTTATCATGCAGGATAACGACAACGAGAGGAAGCTTAACGAGCTCAATCTCGATGAGTTCGCCGTGAGCATGTATGAGGCAAACGAAGACCGAAAGCGGCATACCCTCAATGTTATTCGGGAAGAATTGCTCAAGCCATTTGCAGAGCAGCGCGCACCGTTCCCCCCAATGCAACCGTGGGATGTATTGACTATGCTGAGTGGCGAAACACCTCGAACTCTTCGTATGGGACTCATTATCTCCGTCCTCGTCTTACGTACCGACAAGATTTCGAATTCGGTAATGGTACGCCTCGATTCCGGCATTGAAGGTATCATAAACATGGAGTACATGTCGGATACTGGCATAGTGAACCCTCAGAACATTGTCAAGAAAGGTCAAGCACTCCAAGGCGTCATCGTAGACGTTAAACTCGATCTTCCCGCCGATCAATTTTACGTGGAGTTGTCAATCCGTCCCTCGGATTTGATTCAGGGAGACGGTCTTTTTCGTCGCGTCAAACGTGATGAATATTGGGACACTCAACAATGCGAACGCGACTTAGAGATGCAGGCCAGGAAAAAGAGAGCTGAAACTGATCGTACAAGACGTGTTATCAAGCATCCTAACTTCCATAACTTCAATGCGACGCAAGCGGAGAACTACCTGGATAAACAGCAACGTGGCGATGTAGTGATCAGACCATCTTCGAAGGGTATCGATCACCTTGCTGTGACATGGAAAGTCGATGATAAGTTGTACCAGCACATAGGTACGTCGTGATACTATTGCATGTTCCCAGGGGTGTACTAATTCACCGCAGACGTCACCGAGATCAATACGGGCCAGGGCACAGTGCTGTTTGTCGATGATAAACATCAGTACGCTGATCTCGATGAGCTGATTGTCAACCATGTCCAAGCCACTGCCCGGAAAGTCGAGGAGCTGATGGCCCATGAGAAATTCAAGCAAGGGTCCGAAGATGAGCTTCGTGCGTGGCTCTTCCTAGTTTCTATGTTTCGTTTGGATTTTAAACTAGCCCAAAGATCTCTCCTTGAAGAATTTCGTTGCAGCCAACCCCGCAAAAAGTATCTATGGGTTTACGTTAAACCGCAAGAAACCTGGTCATTTCAACCTTTGTTTCCTGGCAAATAAGAATTCCACCGTGCAGACCTGGGTAATGTTTTCTTGATTACATGGTAACCTAATACTCATCGTTTCGTAGCCCGTTCGTGTGACACCAGAATCGTATTGTCTTTTTGAAGCAGCTGTCGCAGGGGTACCTGAATTATGTGACGCATTCAAGGTTAGGTAAGGAATGGCAGCCCGCGATAATAATTTTTGCCTCTGACACATTATCTAGACACCTGCATCAGTCTCAAAACCTGGGCGCCACTGGTGCAGGAGGGAAGACCCCCTACGGAGCGGGTGCCCGCACACCAGGCCATACGACTCCTGGCAATTTGTCTGTGCGTCAGGTCCCAGCGCGCACACCAAACCCTTATGGCGGCCAGACACCAGCAGTTGGATTTGGAGGAAATGTTCCAAGTTCTAGTTACGCTATAGCATCGTCATCCCAGCCACTAGGTTACCAGACACCATCAGCATTTCCCCGACCCGCAATGGCTCAAACCCCTTCCCATGCTCCTCCTGGGATGAATCCCCAGCGTGCCGCAATGATTCAAAACTCGAATGGCTGGGGAACAGGCGGTTGGTGACCTAGCTACGATTTATTTGCTTCTTTAGTTCTTTGTCGTGCATCATGACCCGTAGTACAATACTGTTGATGTAGAATATTTTGCACTATGTTTGAATGGTGCAGCAAACGAACCACACCATACACGTTGATCGAGGATGGCAGTGTCCAAACAAGTGTGGACACTACTCCTTATCATGGGATGCGTACTGATTGACGTGAAGCGGCCAATGCCGGTATATCGTTTGCTGGTCATCGACTTCGCAAGTGTTATTCCAACTCTTGCCCTTGTACCGGATACGCGTGCTGTACTCGTTTGCTCTCGCGAATTCGGCCAACGAGCACGTTCCATACTTTTTATCCTTTCTAGACTTTTCGCAAATAGTTAGAGGAAACGTTGCCCCGTTCAACACAAGGCGAACTTGGGGGCCTTTAAAGCTGCTGGTGGTGAGGGAAGACGCCGGCGTCCTACAATAATTTACGCACGAGTTTTCGCATATGAATTTCTCCCAGACCATGTAGGCTGCAAAAGGTGTCTGCTCTGAAGTTTTGAACCTGCGACGGACAGGAACGTGATATGGGTTCAGCGGCGAAGTATCTCTGGTGACAGATTATCAGTAACTTAACTCCAGATGTGCAGCTACTAACTTGTTCAAACCCATTGTGGACAGTGGTAAGAGTATACTAGTATCGTGGCCAAATTCCAGATAGAGGGCCACAGCGTCACCGGTGGCATTTGTAAGACTGTCGCAATTAGTATGTCTCACCTCCCCCGGCCGCTATGTAGCCTGGACTTACCGTTCAACAAGTTTTTTGATGTAAAATGCACCCAGGAGGGGACCGATATCTCCTTTGGATGCATGGCCACTGATACCATCCATGAGTAGATCGTACTCGTATCTGCAAATCCACGTTGAAATCTTCTATTCGCGGCACAGGTCAGACTTACTCCAGATTCCGTAGTTCACGTGTGGAAAACGCATTGCACCACGGAGACTGGTTACGGGCTGCAAGATCGAATGGGCAAGCATATAGGGCTCCCCGAGTATCGTTCACAGTGATGTTAACCCCGGGAAGGAACTTTTCAAGTCTTTCTGCTATGGGCAGTACGTACTTAGCTGCCCATTGCGAAGCTAACTGCATGCAAGTGTGATCAATGTAACTCTCTGGACACACCAAAAATTACCTGATGCGGTTGATGATGAGAGAACTTCGGACACGACTTCCATGGGGTGATCCACGAGACAAGATCGTCAAGGTCGGTGACTGTGCGAAAGGTAATATTTTCCACGTTCAGACCAAAGAACCCATGTGCAAAAAAGTGCGATGAGTCTACGACCCGTTGGACCGGGCTAGATACCACGATATCGGTCGAAAAAGTCGGATAACGAAGAGCAAATCTGCAAATTCCATCAAACATGCGACCTCGGTTTCGACGCAAGAGGCGTACTCTACGCCATGGTCGAAAAGCTCTCGGCGGCCGATAGCAGTTAGCTGCTGAGGGACTAGTCAGTACTCGTACCCTTGCTTTAGGAATTGCAAATTCGACGGAAGAGAAATGGCTTGAATTGTATCCTGTGCGTTGTCGAGGGTCTCGACAAGTCCCCGAATGAACTTGTGCTCGAACTCAGGACCACGGGATCCGTGTCGGTGTAACTAGAGTAGCGGTGTCATCTGGAGTGGTAAGTCATGATAAGATGGAGAACGCACCATGATGACATGCTCTACGGTGCAGTCGCCCGGTAAGGTGTCCAAGACCCCAGGAATGTTAGGGGTATCATGGTATGGAGAAAGGATTCCAAAGTCTCGGTAATCTCCGTGGTGCAATTTGGACTGAGCACTCGGTGCGCCGGCTTGCTTTGGGGTCGACGATGATAAGGGAAGCTGGATGAAGCGCAAAAACGACAAGCTGAGTGGAAGGTACATGTTGCACCGTAACGAGGAAGACTAGGCCAGCAGTAATGGCAGGCCTTCGACTTCGAAGCTACAGAAGACAATTCGAGGAGATCCCCACGGGACGAAGGCTTGGACACGCTCGGGAGCAGTATGGTTGGCTAGCGGGATGACCTGGACGTGCGAGCCTGGTCCAAGGCAAAGTGGACGTCGGCTACAGCCGACTCCCATGATGAACTATGGCCGTAGTTCGACTCGGAATCTGATGGGTTCGAACCGGTTCAGACGGAGACGCTGCTGTAAGAAAACGAACTGCATTCTGGATGCTTCTGCAATTGCACAGCCTCACTTTCAGTGATTAACTACCACCATGTCAACCAGCGTCGAGATGGATGACTTGTCCGGGCTGCATGGAAGGAAGAGCACTTCGGCCGAATCACCCCCGGAGCCAGGCCAACGTACTGATGTCAACGATGGATCTATCTCAGTTTGGGCGTGGACCTCTGCTGTCCTGTCAGTAATTTGTCTTCCCCACAGTTCGTGCCTGCTGACTCGAACTTTACTTTCAGCCTCGCGTTATTCTCCATTTGTTTACTTGCGTTCCCTCGTTTCCTGCTTTTCTTAGCAGAACCGTCAGGGGGACGAGGAACCCTGACCGCTCTTGAGAAATACCTGGCACTCCACCTAGGCATCCTCCTTGGCGTGCTAGCCGTCACCATCATCGCAGTGGTGCGCTCTGTCAAATCATGTTTGGCATAACTTAACGTGGTACATTGCTTGAAGCTACCAAATGAATGGCCCACTGGTCTCCACCGCAGCTCGGAACCCAACTATCATCCTCTTTTGAGGCCAGTGACAGCCGCCTCCTTGTTGATGGCGTTACTGTCCTATGACAATCATTCCGTCGGGACGCTGACGACGACTATGTTGCTGGGGTCGAGTGTCGTGGGATTATTCGGACTCTGGATGGTGAGTCCATTCAACCTTGTTCATACAGAGTTCAATAAGATGAATAAACCAATTTCCCGAAGCTTGTCTTTTCGGGGCCATCGGTAATCTCTCGTAAGACTGGCGCAGACAAACACACTTCCACATTTATATTTGGCAACAAAAGCGCCGCCTCGGTCAAAAAGAGGCTGTGGAAAAGGAACCAATCCAAGTAGGATTTCATTAGGGTACCCGGATCATCCTTGCACGTTTTCAGCACCACGGGTCTTCTTGCCTGTGAACTTAACCTTGTCCAAGCGCCAAGGATGCATTAATTGAGACTGCAAAACGTTACAAGCGATGCCATGTGATGCGTGTAGAGATCAAAATAAGAGCCACCCTATCAGAATCGTGTGAATGGTTAGCGACCGGCGCTGTTACCCATGCCCATCATCTTGAACATATCTCCGAGATTGGGCATGCCCCCACCCATCCCCTGGAGTCCACCCAATCCACCTAGGCCATTACCCATTTGACTGATCATCCCTATCAACAGTAGTGAGAATCAAAACCGTTGAGAAAGCAAGAAGGGCTTACTTTGCATTTCCTCCATGTCAAGTTGATCACCACCTTGACCCTGCATCATGGCCTTCATCATCTCCTGCATGCCACCGCCACTTCTCAGTTGCCGTTGCATTTGTTGCAACATTCCTGGGGGCATTGCACGCTGAGTGTCCGCGTTAAATAGAACAGAATGCGCCGAGTAAAATACACGACGTACTTGCATAGCTTGTATTTGTGCGGGGGTCGGCATGCCATTGACACCGCGACCACGACCACCGGCCGCGTTTTGCATTTTCTGCATCGCTTGGAGCCTACAAGCGGGCGAGACCGGACAGTCAACCTCACCACACGAGTACACTGTATGATGGGGATGACACACCATCCATTCTTTCCACCTGCTTGTTTGGCCATGTTGGCCATCATCCGGTATTGGCATAACAGTTCTTCGACTTCCCGTATGGTCGTCCCGCTTCCTTTTGCCACTCGTGTGACCCTCCATGTCAAGTCGACTGGCTTCCCATCTTTGCCCATTTCCATAAACATGGACCCATCCGAATCGAGTTCCGCGGCGGACATGCTATCTGTGATATAAATCATGCGTTTCATGCGCAACGAGCCTTCTTCGTCTGAACCAGCAAGCAACTCTTGTGGGAGACCCGGAATCATGGACGCGATCTTGCTAATAGGCCCCCTGAGAAACAATGTAGAGTTTAGCAATAGCATCCGAAGGGAATGGATCGGGTCATACATGTTCATGACATTTTGAATTTGTTCTCTCCAATCCCTTATGCTAAGTTTGCCTTCCTCGAGCTTCTTGGCCATTTCCTTTTGTTTGTCTGGGTTTTGGGCAGCCAAGTCCTGCATATGCTCCATGAGACCCTGCATATCACCCAAACCCAACAGCTTTGATATGAACGGCTGTGGTGAAAATCGATCGAGATCGTACAAATGCTCCCCAACACCAAGGAAGATGATCGGTGTTTTGGTTGCAGCGACACTTGTCACGAAAGGCACGTCAATATTTAGCAGGAAAGAAGATGAGTTTACATACGCGGAAATGGCCCCTCCGCCCTTCGCATGCCCATCCATTTTCGTGACGATAATTGCGCCGAAATCCGCACTGTCCTTGAATGCGCGACTCTGTGCCTCAGCGGCCTGGCCTGCGAAACATGAGCATGAAATTAGATCTCATTGTAGGACGTACCTATGCTAGCGTCGAGAATGAGGACTGTCATGTTCGGTTTGACGGCCTCACTAATCTGGACCATTTCCTGGAACAGCTCGGATTCCTGCCTATGTCGACCAGACGTATCCACGATGATAACCTCAAAGCGTTCCTTCTTGAACTTGGCAACCCCTTGTGCTGCTATAACGACTGGATCTGTTTCGGTGTACGACCCAAAGTAAGCCACCTTGGCCTTCGTCGCCGATTGTCGGGTCTGGTCGAAAGCGCCGGCGCGGAAAGTGTCGGCGCAGACGATACAAGATTTGAATCCTCTCTTCTGATAATACACAGCCAACTTGGTGCAAGTCGTCGTTTTTCCATTGCCCTGCACCGCGATCAACGGGCCATTCTCGGGGACGGTGGTGGAGCTCTGCATACCTGGAGACCAACGGCCATGATCACGTTCGGCTGGCCCTTCTTTGGTTTGTACGGCTCAACCCCAGGGTCTACTAGGTGAACGAGCTCGTCAAAGACCGCCTGATGGCAAGTGAATAAGCGTCCATGACGGA
Source organism: Tylopilus vinaceipallidus (assembly GCA_038089215.1). Lineage (NCBI taxonomy): Eukaryota > Fungi > Basidiomycota > Agaricomycetes > Boletales > Boletaceae > Tylopilus > Tylopilus vinaceipallidus. Next base: position 71,717 of record JBBPKK010000034.1, read on the forward strand.
TGCCTGGTCGATAAAATCACCTTTTGTATGAGTTGCTTCTTGTTGGGGTCTTTTGACTTGTCAGAGCCGTCCAGTGCAGCCTTGACTTTCGCCTTGACCTTCTGTCTCAAGTTGGCGACGAGCTTCACGTTGACGTCAGACTCGAGGAGTGCGGCGGTGATCTCTTTGAGCGTGGCATCTAGCACCTGAATGCATGTACGAGACGGCCATCAGGATCCGCATGTGATCGGCATACCTTCTCGTCGACGACGGGTGCCCTTCCGAGGGATGAAAGGGCGGCATTGAGCCTCCGTCCCAAATCTGCGAGGACCATCACTGGTGAGCGCAAGCACAGACGCGGGCTTCGGGGAGCGGATTCGCACAATAACGTGACTCGTGCCCTCCAAACCCGACTGCGACATGGCACACAGCGACTCTGGAGGCGAGACGATCGACGACGTCGAATTCGATGGCACGTCCGACGGCGAGGGTGACGAGGACAATGAGAACGAAATAGACGAAGCCCTGCTCGGCGCGCTCGAAGCCGGTGTCGACGACGTAACGGAGCCGGACGATGTGTGTGACCCCTCTTCCCCGCGCGCGATGGCTGACGTGCCCTTCGTCAAGGAATCGCGGTCAGAGGACTCGGACGAGGAAGAAGAGGACGAGGAGTCGGAGCCGTCGATGGAACCAACGATCAACGCCGTTCTGGAACCGCCATCATCACCTCCTGTGCCGATCCTCCCGCCGAGTAAGCCAGCATCACCACGATCGCCTACGCCAGAATCACCCCAAGGTGCCACCCTTCTCTCTGGGATGCTACGTAGCTCAACCCCTCCTCAATGCAGTCATCCCGCAAGTGAGACCGAGGTCGCCTTCGCCGGCTGCAGTTCGCAAACGCATGCTAGTCTTTCCGTCCACCCACGGATCGCGACCGCCCCGGTCTTTCACGGTTGAAGCTATATGCGCCATTCCTCACCCCGTGCCCACTCATGCATTGGCTTCGTCCTTTTGCATGTCGCACCTCTTAACTGGCTCGGACGATGGGTATATCCGTGATTATGACATTTTCGCCTCCGTCAATGGCAAGATCACCCTGACCGCTCCTCAGCGCCACCACTGCAATGTCGTTGAGGGGAATATGAAATCCGGGCAGATTCGTTGCTGGTGGGAAAATCCTGATATCGTCAACTCGCAAAACGGTTTTCCCCAAGGTAGCGAGGTTCCAGTGTCACCGGTATATAGCATGGCTATGCATTCTGATGCGCTCTGGGCGCTCGGTGGAACTAGCGTATGTGCACCCTAACCTCGCCATCACAGTGAACTGTCAATGCCATTTGCAGCGCGGTCACATTAATTTATTCACAGTTCGGCACGATCCCGGTCGTTTGGTGCATGTATTACCTGGTCACCGTGGGCCTGTTTCTGGGCTGTCGATTGATCATAACGAGAAGGGTTTCTTTAGTGCGAGCTGGGACGGTGAAGCGATCGTGAGGATCGGCCCTGCTAACCTCACCGATCCTATGTCACTTATGGCCCTTCTGACAGCAATGGGACCTAAACACCGGCCAAGCTGTCCGAAAATTTATTGCGCATGGCGCACAGCTTGTCGGTGTCGCAGTAAGACCACTGAATACCTTATCCCATCCGTTCAGCTTGATATCCTCCGCGGGTGTAGGCGGAGAATCGGAGACTTTTTCTGACACACCTGCAGCATCATATAAGAAGTCGACCGGGACCCCCACGAGTGCGAACGTGGAAATATTCCCCAATGCTGTGGGTAAGGCACATGGGCATCAACAACAAACTTTGAATGCTTCTGCAAGTCAAAATGCCATTTCCAACACGTCTGCCCAAGAATCAGATGCTAAATCTGATACGTCCTTCGATCCACTTTTCGACGACGAACCAGACCCTGATGGGGAGGGTGACAACAATTCAGCTCCGGATGGCAGTGCGGCCCGGGCCAAGGATTCCCACAATGAAAGCGTTGCTTCTGGTGGCCACGCGGGCCTGGCGGTTCCCGAAACGGGAGCTTCTGATCCTACGTCGCACACCCAGCAGGCAGGACGATCGTGGCCAAGCCCCGTTGCACCTCCAAAGAATGCGCCACCCTTACTCAGTGCCGAGAACAGTTCCACGTTTTCTCCGGATGTTCTGATGATCTCTGCAATTGATGGGCAGATCATGTTGTGGGACAAGCGAGTGGATACCCCAGGCAAGGGGATCGGAAGACTGTGGTTAAGTGAGAAGACACCGCCCTGGTGTGTTTCTGTACGTACTCAAGGCTGTATGTCGAGATCGATCTGAAACCTGGCAAACACTTGCACAGGCGTGCTGGTCGACAGACGGATCACATATCTACGTCGGTCGACGAAACGGAACGGTAGACGTCTGGGATGTTCGGATGCTGGGACGAAGTGGGCCGACCTGCACGCCCCGGTTACTCAAGAGTCTTCGCAATCCCGCGAGTTCTGGAGTGGTGTCGTGTGTCGTGCCGTTTCCTGATGGCCGCCACATTGCGTGGTGGGTGTTTGTTCTCGTGACTCCAAGGGATGTGAAGATGGTGATCCAACTTTGTAGCGCCTCCATCGACAATATCCGGTTATGGAATGCGGCAGAGGCTGGGGAAAGTGATGGAAATGTGAAAAGCAGGGGAGGGGTTCAGTTCAAGATTATCCCGGGTCACCATGGCGGTTATGTATCACAAATGGGTATGTGGGCCAAGCCGGATTGGGGCCTGGAAAGTCAACTGACTCGCGAGCTATATTTAAGTTGTAGATCCGGGCGCGCGTTTCCTTGTAAGTTCTAGTAGTAATCGCGGGTGGTATGGGGATTCGACACGTACGGTATTTGTACACGACATCAAGCCGAATGCATGAAGAAGTTACGAAATAGATTACATTGGATGATTTGAAAATGGGAATGATGGGCTGCTCAGGTCCCGCGGTATAGCCGCAAACCGTCCACACATGGATGCCAACTTAGTATGCGCTTCTCGTCATCCTTCCCTCCGAATGGGAAATATAAGTCTGGGAACACCTCCTTTGACATGACCATGTCACCTCCCTCGTCCTGCTCATGCGACTCAATTACCCCGTAGTCCTCCCCCTCAACCAAATCACCTATGTCGGTGACGACGACTCCCAGTACTTTACGGAGATTCACGGGAGACGTTTCAATGCCCTCAGCCAGCGTTATATGCTCCCCGCGGACGAGGAGGAGACCCGGGTGAGCTCTCCTCTCTGCTACCCTGGCCACGCCCTTGACTTCTCGACAGCGTTCGGAGCTCCTCCATCGCATGCTGCAGTTCCTGTTCGGCGGCAAGAATTATGTCGGCCCCGTGCACGAAGTGCTAGCCCCCAGAGAAGGACGAGAGCGCTGCCGTATCCTCGACCTGGGCACCGGCGGAGGCTATTGGTGCGCCCCTTTCAGAAACCGTAATTTATCTCACCCACAACACCAAAATAACACCAGGGCCATCGACTTGGCGGACGAATTCCCTGACGCAGAGGTCATTGGGGTAGATCTGGCTCCCATCCAACCTCGGTATCAAATACTCTCCTCCCTCGTCCCTCGTTCACACCGTTGACTGAACTTATTCCCAGAGAGGTACCGGAAAACTGCACGTGCGTCGTTTCGGATGGTGATCCAGACTCTATCGTGTTGAAATGGAATTCGCCCACCTCTTTATAAAAAAAAAAAAAACCCCTCTCCAAGTTTCGAGCTTTGCGACCTCGACCAATGGTACCTGCCGTATCCGAGCGAGCACTTTGACGTCGTCCATGCGAGGTTCATGCACACAGGCGTGCGTCTTGGTTTATTTATTTTATGTTTTCTCTTTTGATCCCTCGCTGTGACACGATGTCTAGATTGGGGATTACACCCGCTTTCTGCACGAGATCGCGCGCATGCTTCGGCCGGGTGGGCTCGTGATCTTGATTGAGGCCGACAGCGAGCCTATTGCGGATGGGAAAAGTGCCACCCAGCTGACTCGTTCCGGTCAGCCGTCAGGGATGCGCGGGTGGTTCGCACTGTGGGAGGCATACCGACAGTGTCTTAGAGACAAGGGTATCGACATCAATGTGCCGCCGCAGCTTGCGAACCTCGTCTCTGCGACGGGCGCGTTTGAGAAGATCATGACGCAAGAGGGCAACGTTCCCATCGGGTTTTGGCCTAAAGGTGAGTGGGCGGTGTCTTGCAGCGGACGTTGACTGGAAGGCACGTTGCAACGAACCAGATCCTGTCGCACTCAGCATTGGGCAGCTGGCGTGGATGAGCTACGACGTCATGCTGCCAGCACTCAAGCCGCTGTTCTTGTCCGCAGGCATGCGAGACTGGGAGGCCAAGAAGCTGATCGAGGAGGCGCACCAAGATCTCTATTATCCGCTCGTTCGACCGTCGACGCGTCTTCATATCCTTCATGCAGCTAAAAAAGCTTAAGCTCTTTTTCGACTGATGGTATCTTCCTTTCTTGAGACATTGTATGCAAGAGAAAAAAAGAAAGAAAAAAAAAAAAAGTATCATAACGCTGTCATAGTTTTGTACAATTGGATGCCGAATGCTTTCGCGTTTTCGTAGGTCCCATGTTGATCACACTTGCTTTTGGCGCATGCATGTATTTCATAGTTGTGGAGGATGCGTAGGCAGGACCCTGTGGTGTTGTTGAGCTGGCGACACACACCATCGCATATTCATGACGTCAGTGTAATGATATTTATATGGCGATTGAAGAAGAGTCTCGTAAAAGGGCATGTTGACGGCACGCTAGAGACCTGAACTCGAGCCGATTGAATGAACAGGCATAGTCTAAAAGTCCCATTTGGTGTGGTACGAGTACAAGCATGCTAGTATGGTCAACCCCGAGTGAAATACGCCTTTGCGCCGTGGGTTGCCAATTCGGCCTTTGCCTGTGGATGGATGAGCCAGGGTTGTTGAATTGAAAGTAAGACTGGCCTTATCCACGGTGTGGCCAGCCGCGTTATGATGGTACCAGATCTGGGAATTGCTTAGTTAACATTGGGTGTCATGGGCTGCGGACACGTGGCACACCTGGCGGTAGTAGAAGGCGTTACCGAAGCCCTGGACGGTCCAACCAGCGGTAGCAATGGCACCCAAGATGCCCGCTGCCCAGTGACCTTGGGAAAACATCTGAATGGTTTGAATGAGACCAGCAGAACCGGTGCTGGGGATGCCAATGATCCTGAGGGCGGCTGGGAGTGAGGGGGTGAGGAGGGACCAGAGGAGGCACGCACATGTAGACGCTAAAGAGGAGGTGGAAGCCACCGAAAAAGAAGTACAAGTCTGGAGAAAGTTGAGGCACGCATAAAGAGGGAGGAAGGAGGATAGGACGGACAGTAGTATAGAGCCTGTTCCTAAAGAGAGGGTCAGGACGTATAGGAAGGGGAAAGGGGAAAGTAGGTACCTTCATATAACCATTGTAGATCGGTCTGTGCGGAGTGAGGACGGGAGGGACGGGAAAGCGGGTGAGCTCACCTGTACCACAACAAGAACGAGAGGGGAGCAATAATGAAGAGGTAACTTTGGGAGGCTAAGCGAGTGATCGGACGGAAATAAGAAGGCGCACCCAAAGCTTCCACCGAGGTCTTTTCCGCCGTCACTCGCGCCGGCAACGAGGATGAAGATGCATGCAAGCATGTTGACGAGGAGGGTCGCAAGGAGGACAAGCCATAGCTGATAGAGACGGGAGATGAGGGGACGGGATGCTTCAGGGATCTCTTCGGAAATGGAGTGGTAGATGAGGGGAAAAACTGCAAGACATGAGGACGGAGCGGGGAAGAAGGGGGCAGGACGGACAGGGGGGCCAGTTGTTGCGACCGTGTTTTCTGATGTGTTCGGCACGTTGGCCAAGCTCGCGCTCGCGTCGTTCGAGGTCGCGTTCGCGGTCGTCCAGGGTCTGGGTGCGCGGGTCGTCGAAGGGATTTGCGTCGAGCGAGTGTGAGGATGCGAATGGGTTGTCGGCTGGGGGGGGACCGTGCATCAGCGGCGTGGGCGGTGACGAGCGGACACATACCCATCGTCTTGGACGGTGTGGTCGCGTTGGTGGGAACGGACGGGCGATGCCGGTTACTGGGCCTGCTGCACCGCCACCGGGGCATTGTCCTTATTACCTAACTAACACCGGCCTTTGTCCCTGCAGCGATATAAAATGCACCAAAGTTCGGTCGGGATCCAGCTCGCCCGTCGCCATGCATTCCCGTCTCCTCCTCGTCGCTCTCTTTGCCGTTCTCTCCGCTGTCTCTTCCCGCCCCCTCCCCCACATGCGCCATGCGTTCTCTCATTCACCCTCAGGGGCCACCCCCGACGACGGCTGCGGCGACGAATCCTACACTCCTTCGCCCACTCTCTCTTATCCTTCCCAGACCACTGACGACGCCGGGCCCACCCCTTCCGTCCCCTCCTCTCTGCCCCCCTCCGTGACTCCGACCATCCCCGTCCCCACCAGCCTGGCCGCAACGCCGACGAGCACACCCCCGGCACCGACTTCCCCTGCTCCGTCACCGTCGTTGCCCTCCACATCTGCCGCTCAGCCGTCCTCCACTCCCGTGTCATCCGTCGAGGAGTCGTCGAACGGGCCCTTCACCGGTGGAGTGTAAGCCCATCCCCGCCCTGCCACACGTCTTTTTCTCATTCTTTTTTCCAGCGCAACCTTCTATTACCAGAATGGGAACGCAGGCGCTTGTGGTCAGGTCAACTCCGACTCTGCCCTCATCTGTGCAATGGGTATGTCTCCCATCTCTCTCCTCTCACTTTCTGACTCTCCCACAGATCAGACGCGCTTTGGTACCGCGGGTCCTTCGTCCCCCCTCTGCGGGCAGCAAGTCCAGATCACCAACGATAATACCGGTCAGACGGTCACGGTCACCATTGCCGACGATTGCCCGACTTGTGATAATGAGAATTCCATCGACCTCTCCGTTGGTGCATTCAACATACTCTCTGATGATGACCTCGGTCTCGGGGAAATCCCTAGTCAGTACATTCGCTGACCCTCCCCACCCGTTGTTTGCTGACTTGACGATAGTCACCTGGAGCTTTGTCTAGACTTAGCCTGGATCACTCAGGGGCTGGTCCTTGTGAGTGCTGGTAACCCATAGATTGATCTCTCCCGCTCTCCCGATTACTGTCCCAACCCGTTAGACTTGCATCCCTCACTGGTTTGTTTGGATTATACCAGGTTTGACACCATTTTTAAGTATTCGCTTGCTATCCGGCATAGGCATGCTCTAATTATCCCATTCCTTGGTGCGAGCCACCAAGTGTTATTGTATTTTGGATTCGTGCATTAGATGGTCGATGACAGCCCAATCCCCTGTACTAGAACTTAGTGTATCTAATACATGATTTTGTCGATCGAAACTGTTTGCCCCGCGCGTGATTGGGTCGTCACATTTCAGATGGAACCACCACTGCTGCGGAAAATCCTCGTCGTGGGTGGAAATGGCTTCATTGGCAAGGCGGCCACAACTGTCCCTTTGCATTCAATGGCTCACCACTACCAGGCTCCGCCGTCTGCAAAGCTGCGCTGGCACGCGGTGTCCAGGTGGCTAGCATCAGGTACGCTCGTGAACGCCACCTCCATTGCACGGCACGTCGTTCGACGCCTTAGTTACACAGCTCCTCCGGAAGTCCGTACAAAACCCCAAAAGGACACGCCCCCGCCTGGGTTGCAAATGTCCGTATTGTTTGCAAATGCTTCCATATCCTAACTATTGTTACCAGGTGGAGTGGCACAAGGCTGACGCACTTCTCCCCGAAACCTATTCGGACATTCTTCCGCGGGTGGGTGCTGTGGTCCACACGCTTGGAACTCTCCTCGAAGATGTGAAATACAAGTCTGCGCTTGCACATGGCGACGTTACTAGCCTCGTCGGGGCTATGGTGGGCGCAACTGGCAACCCGCTTGACAGAGGAACACCCAAGCGTAGCTACCAAGTGATAAATCGAGATTCCGGTGCGTTGTTCCCTGAAACCGCCTCGACAGAACACCGCTCCAATGAATGCAATATCTACTCAATTCAGCCCTTCGAGTCTGCGAAGCGTTCAAATCCAGCACGCCCGACCCTGAGATCACGCATGTCCGCCCATTCATATACATCTCGGCCGAAGACATATTCCGACCCCTGATACCTGCAAGGTATATCGAGACCAAACGCGAAGCGGAACAAAGAATAAACCAGCTCCTTCGCGACCATCCGCATCATCGGGCTGTATTCATCCGTCCAAGTAAGCCCGACGTTTTTTGTTGTTCATCTATCCTCTTACTACCCGACAACGTGTTCTACTCAAGGCCTCGTGTATCACGCACATCACAGACCGTTGACGTCACCACTCGCCGCGCTGATCGACCTCTCAGCCTCTATGCACGCAAGCATTCCCAAGGGGGTGCCAACACCGTCTTCCTTGCTCCGAGCCGTAGGTGACACCTTCCCGTCTTCTCATGGTTCGCCGCACTCTTCCCCCCTGCACTCGATCGCAAACGCCCTCTCAATTCCGCCGATTCATGTCGAGCACGTTGCAGAAGCTATTTGCATCGCGCTCGACCCTACAAAGGATGTTAAGGGGGTCGTTGGCGTTAGAGAAATGAGGGAGCTCATTGGCTGGTCGGAAAGGGGTCAGGAGCCGTGTGCATAAGGTGACAGACTTCCCCGCAGCAAAGCCGGCATGTCGACCATATGACTCGCGTATTAGTTTGTAATCCCTATTTTCGGGCATGCGACAGTTTCGAAAGACATTCTTCTTGGATGGGGAGTGCTTCCTGCCTATCTGCGGTGTGGGGATATGATCTGATACTCCACAGATGTCCCAGATGGGAGCCCATTGATGGACTACTTGCCAGTTAACGAACCGGTGCGTTAGCCGCACACCAGTTGCTCATGTGGGTCGTATTGGGTTGGGTGTCGGCGATACGGGGACGAACCTGCTATCTGAGGCTCTATGGAGCTGAATCCGGTGACCCCGGGCGGTAGCTTTGGGGGGTTCCCGAGACACTTTTGTCGCTGCCGCATGCCTCATGTATATCTAATCTAACCCGAGGAGGCATCACGAGGGCCGCATGGAGTCACACGACCATCTGACCCTTTCGTATACTTTTGGGTCCGTTCCTTGAGGATGGTGACTGGGCCAGTATAGGTTGTGGCAAGTCGCCCCCAGTCTCTGCTAACAGTCCCGTGGGGCCGTGGTCAGCGCCCCGGCAGGCCCGGTTACAAGGTTGCTGATTCGCAACTCGCAGACCGTACGCGGGCACATCCGGCAAGACTGCATTTAAGAATTTCGCCGGGTCGGCTCGGCAAAAAGAATGTCAGAACGTCATGCAAACTTGAAACTACTTCGGTGATTACATGTCAGGCTTGGGTTCTAGAAACCGATTAGTACCGGATGCCGTTCAGAGGTGTGCCCTTCAGGCTGCCAAACAGGTAGTAACCAGACTCTGGGCTCGATTGGGGTTCAGGTCTCATAGGGAGCCTTTTTGCATTGAACGATGTGGGGATGTACATACATATTCCTAGCGTGACTGTTAGGGGCGCGGTTTGTGCGATATCACCGGGGGAGTCTTTGAGGAGCAAGTCTGACTGTTCCTCTCGAGAAATTAAATTGTAGCATAGTCGGATACAGCTATGGGAGGACGCGTCAGGTGCAATATAAGCCACCCAGGTAAGGGAATGGCCAGTCAAGTAGCCCAGGGCTGCGATAAGGGTTCCAACTAGACTGTCTCTGGGCATAATGCTGCGACAGTAAGTGTAGCGAAATACACATCTAGAGGATGCCAACATTCATATTCAGAAAGCGAGCGAGGTAGAATGGAAACCTCGATGGGGTATAAGGAGATGATGAAAGAATTGGTCAATCCGTTGCGCATGCATCACGCAGTCCGAGGGTGTATGTGCCTCACTGCCGGTCCGACGAGGGCCGGTTCGCATTCGACGACGTCAGCACTACCGCATATCGTCAGCCCTTTCCAGAATGGGACAGAGAGGCGAGGTACATACGGGGGTATCTATAGTGAAGAGGCCCCAACGACGAGAGCGACGAAACTTTCCAGCGATGCCAGAGAAAACCAATGCATGATCAATCACGCCGGAGTTCGATGTCACGTCTCTGCGTCAGTAGGAGGAAAGAAACGAGCTCTTCTTTCTAGCAATGGGGAGGCGTCGCAATTTGCAGATGGGCAAGCTCGCCGTGATCATGGATAATCGCTGCGAGGAAAAGCCCGCTGACGGTTTGGTGATGTGATATGTCAGCGCTTTAGCAGCCGCATTGCGCTCGTTCTCTAGGCAGCTACGACGAACTCTGACGTAGTCGTCTCCCTTGTCGAGGTGCTTGTTAACCCAAACACGGCCCAAGGTAGGCATGTTGCCGCATCGTCACATTCATCAACCAAGCATCGTCCTTGGCGTACCCACATGGTTATGATGGATTAATTTATTTTCCGGAAATCTGCTCGAGTGTGGGCCCGCTCATTCCAAACACCTGGAGTGAGGAAAGTCGTACTCACGAAAGGTCAATTGGCAGCGTTACCATTGGCATCATCCCGTGGCACTCTGTGGGTAATTCCGGGAGGAAGTGATGGCAAATAATGTCAGGGGGTGCCTGGTAATTGGGGCCCCGATTCCGATCAGCCTCCACATCTTCGCCGTCCTCACAGCGACGGTCGAGGAGAGTCGACCACTGTTCATACTTTGTCAGGGTTCAAGTTCATACTCCAGGCACCACCCTACTAACGGCCGCTTATTCTTAAATCGTTTCCGACTCGCTGCCGAGTAATTCTAGATCACTGCGCATTCCATCATCGTCTGATTCCCGTTGTATATAAACGTGGAGCGTCGTTAGAAGGCCTCTTTCCTGTTTACCACTCCTCGTTCCGAGTTTGATGATCACCACCCTTTCCTTTGCCAAGTTTGCTACGTCTGCAATTCGTGCTGCACAGAGTGTTCCAGGCACACGCGCGATAACAAACTCGGCTTCATCTGGCAGGGCGTTGCCATTCTCTCTCCATGGCCTACGTACAGGGGTAGACGGGAACAATCATGGCGAGACGTTACGCATGCTCATGTTTGGGAAACCCGGCGCGGGCAAGGGCACGCTTTCTGCGCGACTTGTGAAGAAGTACGACATCTTGACGGTCTCTACTGGTGACCTCCTGCGCCAGCACATCGCCGAAGGGTCGGTCTGCCACTCTGTTGCAGCCAATGGCCGCTCACCTGTCTGTAGGACTCCAGTTGGCCGCCAGGCTGGAGAGATTGTAGCACAAGGAGGCCTCGTCCCCGACGACCTCATACTCAAAGTCGTCACTAGCAAACTTGAAGGACTTGATGACAAGGTTTGTTCGAGGCGTATCGTCATTGCAGCCATTATTGACGCGCTCTGCAAGCACTGGATCTTGGATGGTTTTCCACGCACGCTTGGACAAGGTAAACTTCTCGATACCCACCTAGAGTACGTGTTTGGACCCTTTTTTAATGTGCATAACACTTGAAGTGTGTGGCAGGGGCCAGAATCTGCCTTTGACGTTGGTCGTGAACATTGACGTCCCTGACGAGGTGATTCTGAGCAGGATATCCGATCGTTGGGTGCATCTCCCGTCAGGGCGGGTGTACAACGCGTCGTACGACCGTCCCAAGGTGGAGGGATTCGACGACGTAACTGGGGAAGCTCTCACGAAACGGCCAGACGACCATCCGGTAAGCTAGTGTTGGATGCAACGCGAACACCAGGCTTACACTCGTGTCACGCAGGACATCTTTTCACGTCGTCTACAGAAGTTTTATGACTCTACGTCTCCCCTTCTTTCGTACTACGCGTCGAATCTCAAGTCTGCTCGCCTCGTCACGTTGCAGGGCGAAACGTCTGACGAGATTTGGCCGAAACTTGAAGCAGTCATTTTGTCTTCGTTTCCCGACTTGCGGGAGCGCTTGCCGCGCCGGGGACGGTACAGCCTGAGCACACCTTTTGTCTTGACCGGAAAGCGGTTGCGAGGCAGTGCGCCAGTTTGGAGTAACTAAGCATGCGGGTCATTTTGGATGCGTATGATGAGTTTTCTTGTGGAACGCCAGCCTGTCCGTTGTCCTGCCCTGTACTGATATAATTGTGGTGCTTCCCCGCATTGACCAAAAGCGGACTGTTGGGCGTTGGATCGATCATCGCTGCGTGACATTGGCCTGGCGCGCGGACCACTACGCGCCGGGTAGGGCAGTGTCCATGCTCCGCCCTTTTGTTCGCCGCAAGCAACAGCTCCCTCGTCCTTCATGTCCCACCCTCAGCCGCTCAGCGCCTTGCTGACGTCCCGCGCGGTGCGATCCGTCTCTAGCATCGTCCCATACGGCGTCCCCAAGCCGTTACTGCCGTACATGAGCATGCCCACATCCGAGCAGAACGCTGCTCAGCCCAAGCCCGAGCTCCGCATGCTCCTGTTTGGAAAACCATGCTCGGGCAAGGGCACCATCGCTGCCCGCCTCTCGCACAGGTTCAACATCGCGGCGATATCGACCGGCGATCTCCTCCGACAACACATTGCCCAACGGTTGGCATCTTGCCCCCCTCGCCGAGCAACCGATGCTGACAGTGCCGTGTAACAGGACGCACATTGGGAAGCAGGCAGAAGGCATCGTCACCGCGGGCGGTCTCGTGCCGGACGAACTGATGCTCGATTTGATCACGACCAAGCTCGACACCCTCCGAGAAAAGGTGCGTGTTCTGCCCTCACCTTCGCGTCCTGTGTGGCTGATGCGTGCGTTCATAATAGAATTGGATCCTGGACGGCTTTCCGCGCACGCAGCGGCAGGGAAGGCTGTTGGACGGCTTCCTGGCGTGAGTCTGCGTTCTCAGGCTGCGATGCGGCCGCCGATGGCTGACTCATTGCATCTGGCAGCAAACACGGCATTCCCCTGAGCTTGATCGTCAACGTCGACGTCCCGGACGAACTGTTGTTTCGACGCATTTCCAATCGCTGGGTGCACGTCCCATCCGGTCGTGTGTACAGCGCCACGTACAACCCACCCAACATTCCCGGATTGGACGACGTGACCGGTGAGCCGCTCACAAAGCGACCAGACGACAACCCGGTACGATCGCCTAGACGGGACGCGCAACGCTTGCTGATCGTCGTCCGTGTCGTAGGAGGCGTTTACACGCCGTCTCGAACTCTATTACGCGCAGACCCCGCCGCTGCTCTATTACTACGCCTCGCGGGCGTACGCCACACGCCTCGTGGATCTGTATGGCGACTCGGACGCCGCCTGGCCGACACTCGAGGCGATCGTGCGCAAATCGTTTTCGGCTGCCCAGGAACGTGATCAGTGTGGTCCCCGCACGCGGCTCGGACAGCCACACGTCCGTTTGGCCTTGCATGCCTCGTTGGCCATCGCAGACGGGCTGTGCACATCATAGATCATCGCGCCCATTCACCACCGTACAGCCTGGTGTTTTAGACCGGTGGTGCAGGTGCACACATGCGTTCACGTTTCGTTGTGTAGATTCATAGAAGCGCCTTGCTCGCTTTGTCTTCTGATCCCCTCTCGGACGATCATTTATAAGCTTACTCGTCAAATGTTGTAACATTTATTCCACGTCCCGGCTTGTACCCTATACCCCATAGTACATATTGTATATCCAGACCCGTATTACCGTAGTAATACAGCAACAGCCATCGATAGAGCATCAAATCAATCACCGTTTGGTGGCGCGCGATCGGATCACTTGAGAAGGCGCTGCTAGCCAATAGCGAAGCGCATGTCCTCAATTGGGCGTTTCAGATGTGCGAATCGTCGCATAGGCGCATGACGCAGTGGGAAAGAAAGGCAGGCTTCTAGACACAGACACTAGCATTGACTACTGAGAATTTAGGGTGTTTCATTAGTGATAAGGAGAAGAGGATTGAAGCGAAACAGCTTGTCGATACATTTTGTAGAACATGAAACAGACCGAACCATGCGAGCTCATCGAGAGTGGAAAAGAAGAAAGAAAAAAAAAGGGGGGGAATGCTTGGAATTACTATGAGGGCAAAGATAACAGCACGACGAAGAATATGACGACAGTGAAAGGTAACGCTCAGATATGCGTGTGTCTAAGGTAATCGGTGACCGTCAGTACCCGCTACAGTTGGGAGGAAAATGTGATAATGTCCCAAACAAACGTGCGACCGAGTTGCCGCGCAGCAGCACCACTGCCCGAGGTTTATTGTGGCCGTCTAGGAAATCTCCCAAATGGATAGCTCCAAGACACGGAAAATAGTGGTGTCTTTGGAGTTCTCTGACCATCCGACGGTCTCTCTCCAGTTCATAGAGTTGGCTTCCTTCTCGCCGGCACCCGCAAACAGTCCCAGGTCATCATCCGACAAGCCGCGGTAGATGAGGAATAGTCGGGTGAAAACACATGGGTCGGCGGTCACAGAGATATCAATGGCGTTTGCGATCTTGGTAGGAGAGAGGAAGCGGTATGCAATGTTCTTGTGGGCAGAGAATGCATGTAGATTGTTACTGAAGAATCCAGGTAAGAATCCGAGAAGGACGGATGATCAAGAAGACGCACTTGATAAAGTTAGTTCGTGCATGCAACGACATTCCAAGCTGGTCCAACACGTTCATAAGGTGGGATATAAAGTCGCGAAAAGTCATGGCGAAGCCGTTTCGCGGAGCAATAAATTCATTGGGATCGACCATGGCTGGGTCGGGCCTAGAGGAAGAAAGTCATTGTCAGTGCAACACATGGTCCGGAAAGTGACATACACGGCTTCGTAGTACAAGGACGTTACAACCATTTCGCTTTCAAAGTGTTCGAGCGCACCACCAGGGTGCACTCGCAAGAAATATTTGTGTTTATGTTCTCCTACGTTCTCAGCTGGTGGCCAGGTCAGGATGAGAGACCAGAGGGGATTTACAGTCAAAATGACATCACAGTATTGCTGAGCAGGGGCGAGGACACTGAGGTGGCACTTTGCCGAGTTTGGCCGGGAGGCGGTGGTAAGCTTGGTCATGACACGGGAATCGAAGAGGAATTCGGGCGTGATATCAGGGTCTCGCATCTTCGTGCCGGTGAAATCGACGGCGTGGGTATCACCAGAGTGCACAATGTTGAGTTTCCCCCAGAACAAACCGTCGACGATCGTACCGTCTTCCATTCGTGCCATATCGACGTCATCTGCGGAAGAAACAGTCGTCTCAAGTGCGATGTGCTGGCCGGGGACGAGCTCGAGGTTAAAGGTGGCAGGCATTTCCGTGACCGGCGGGGGACTAGAGGGTCAGGATCGTCACGTGGTGGGGTGTGGCGGAGGAGATACTTACGGGGGAGTGCTAGAGGAGGGTGAGCAAACGTTAGGGGAGGAAGGGGTCGAACGCACGGAGGTTCCTCGGGCGGGGGAGGAGCGTCGCTGACGATCTCTACGCGGAGACCCTGAACTCCCATGATGGCGATCTGGTATGAATCTTCGCCAGTCAACTGCATGAGGTGGGCCACGCGGTCGAGGGAGATGAGTGTCGGGCATGACGTGAGAAGGATCGCAGATAACGCACGTAGATATAGGGACCGGAGACTAATCGCTGGATGTGATGTCAGTGAGGTGTGTGGCGGGACATGGACGGACGAACCGAGGCATGGAGAGAGGCGTATTCTGTAGGGACGCGCAAGCTGAAGACGGCGTCTGGGGGAGGCTTTGTCCAGTCTCTGGCTACGGCCTCGAGTTCCTGTGGATGCGTTGACGAGGGAGTGGGGGCAGGGCATCAAGGAACCTTACAGGAAAACTTTGTGGCAGCTGATGGCGGGATGAGAGGGCGAAAGGGGAGAGGGAGGAGGGACTGACGACTCTGATGGTCTCCATGTCGCCGTATGCGAGGGTGAGGAGACGCTGTCTTGCGAGGGCCATCTGGGACTGTTTTTCGCGGTAGTCGCTGTCCTTGTCTGTCTTTTTGTTCTTGAATTTGTTCCAGAAGGACTGGGAGGGGAGGCTGGCGCTGGTGGATCTGGAGGGGGCGGTCAAGGGGGCGGGCGGGGAGGGGGAGACGACTTACGCTGGGGAGAGGAGCATGTCAAGATGGTGGAGGAGATCAAGCCGATAGTGCACACGAGGCTGCACGTGCTCCCAACCACCATGTCCTGCCGCCGCTCCTTCGTCTCCACCGTCCTCCTCGCCCGCACCTGGGAGAGCGAGTCCGTGCTTGAGCTCCGCAAGGAGGCGAGGGCCCGCGGCCTCTCCACGTACGTCTCCCGCCCCCCGTCCCTTTCGGACCCCTGAGCCGCACACAGTCGCGGAAACAAGTCCACGTTGGTTGCGCGCATCAAAGAACACGAGCACCGCGCCGCCTCCACCAACGTCGTCCCCCCACCGCACCCACAAAAGACCCTCCAGGCCGCCGCGCCGGGCATCCCCCTGGCCCCCCGCTCCGACCCCCCCCGCTCCGGCTTCCCCGCCACCAAGCTCCCTGACCTCTCCAAGCCCCCTCCTCATGCACCCGTGCAAATCGTGAGTTCCATCCGTTTCTCCCCTGCCGACCAACCACGACGTGTCGCCCCAGCCCTACCTGCCCGACTTTTGGGATTCCGCCCGACCCAAGGCCAATCCTCCCCTCGAATCGGGCCGTCCCAGGTTGCACGTCGTCAGCGGGTCTGCCACCCACTATGATGGAGGCCCGACATACAATCTCGAAAAGCCGCAAGAGGACGCCTCGCCGTCCACAGCCGGCCGGCCGACCAGTCAAGACGGGGGATTCTGGCCAGACCTCTGGGAGAGCCTCGGGCTCCCTAGATCGTTTAGCCCTCGTCGCACTCTGTCCGAGGCAGGTCATGTCGCTGCGCGCTCTGGGAAGGATGAGTTCCAGCCTCAATCCAGGCCCTTGTCCGATGAGGAGAGGCGAGGGTTGTACATCCTCCTCGGCATCGTTGGAGGATCATGGTTGGCTGGGGGACTTGTCAATCGACAAACAGCCGATGCAGAGGAGCATGACACGCAGTCTCAGCATTAGAACATCCCCTCCTATTTGTAGAGTCACGGACAGTCAACCAGACGTGATGACCAGCTTCCAACGCAGATGTGAGGCAGCCGTACAAGCTGCTTGGTTTGTTGATCCTCTGTGAGCTGGACCACGTCAATCAATGTTGTGGGTTGTGACTCTGCCGAGCTGTGGGTCATCCAGCATCTTCTGTGGCTAAATTCCCTTGATTCGCGCCATTCCGCCCCTTCCCTATCACATTTGCAATCCTCAAACGCTAGCAGTGGGCCGGATCTTGCTTTGGAACCATCACTGATCGTGCTTGATATTGAATCCGTCGGACCAGAATGAAACTGTCACAGCTGGGGCTTCGTGTCCACTTATACTTGCAACTCGCTTCCCATCTTGATGGTATCAGATTTCATTAACGCGCTGACGTGCTTTCTGGCGGCGCTGTCGCGCTGTCTCCGACAGGATTCGTCCTCGGATTTCCTCCCCTTTGTTTCCCATTCTTGGGGGCGTCGATCACCGTTAGCTGCCTTTTGGAGTACGCACGTGTGCTTCCGAGTTCCGTACGCACGGCTCTTCATGCTGCGGACGATTGAGCCCGTCTAGTGCGGCCTCGTCGCAGATGCTTTCCGGCGTAAAGAAAAACATAATTAAATAATTCATAACGACGTCCCGAGTACAGTATACGGTCTCACATCACGCAGTGGTTTGTGGCGTCGTCGCCGGGTTAGCAGACGCCTTTCCACCGTTCTTTCCTCGTCCCCATCTTACGGATATCCTTTCTCCGTCCACGTCCAGACCGTGCGACCATGCTTCTGCAGCCCGCTCTGCAGAAATTCGGTCCTTGAAATTAACAAACGCACACCTTTTGCTGGGATCAGCTGCCGGTAATGGGATTGGCCAGCAGATGCGCACCTCGACTTTCCAACATGAACGACAGACTTGAGCTGTGACGAAGGGACATGCGGTAGCGAGTTCACGACAACCGTCCGTATGTCGGCCTCCGTCGCGGAAGCGGGAAGGGATGACAAAAACAACGAGATCTACGATCATAAGCATGTTGAGCGGCACATCCAATGGGGAAGCCATACGATGGTCTCGTCTTCCGGCGGCTTGAGCCCTTGCGCCACAGCATGGTTTGCCATGATTTTCCGTGCTACGGGATCGTTCTGGCCGTGATACCGATCCTTGATGCTTTGGTGCGCGAGCTCATTGTCGGCAGGCTTCTCGTGTCTGCAGGTCCGTCGAGTCGTGAGGTTCGCTCGCAGACTGCACTACGCACCTGTACGGGCATTCTGTCCCCCGTTTACACTCGCCCTTGACAAAGAACGAGCAAATACGTGGCCGGTTGCGCTTGTAGTACGGATTCGTGCGCGCCAGTTCCTTGAGCATCTCCTTGCCCGCCGAGCTCGCCCTGCCGCCCACTTGCATCATCGACGTCGTCCCGTCTGCCATCTGCGTGCAAACCAACGGTCGAATCAGCGAGACCAGACCGAGAAAGAGAGGAATGCACCTTGTTTTCCATGTTTTGCGCATAATACTCGCGGTTGATGTCGCTCGTCGGCGCCTCGCTCTGCACGGCCAGCGCAGTGTCGCGGACTTGCGTTGGCAGGCCGTACTCGAGGTCCAGCAAACACGTCTGGCAGACGTTTTTGACCTTGGCACACGTTTGGCAGATGACGGTGGCCTTGTAGCGCGCGCCCTCACCGGGGTTCCAGCGGAAGATGGTAAATGGACGTGCGCAGGTACCACACGAGCGGCCGAATTCCTGCTTGGACTGACGAAATTGGTGAGTATCAGGGTGGCACGTAGCGGACGGAAGACAGACCATTCGGATGAAGGGATTGCTGCCCAGACCTGTTCCGTGTGGGTGTCAGTGCGTGAGTGGGACTGGATTGGACGCACATGTCTCGCAAAGGATGGGAAATTCGCTCTGCTCCCAGCCGGCCTTGTTGAGATCAGCCTTGGGCATGGTTTTGGTGAGAGTGTGTTCGTCTCCAAATTTGGAAGGATAGAGCTGCTGACTAATTGACCCCTGTCCAGTGTGCTACGTATATGTGATGATCAACGACAGGCTAAACGGCAGCGTCGATGCGGTCACAATGACTTCCCCTCCCTCCTCCACCAGCTCTGACACCTTCTTTTCCAGGTTCGGCCGAGTCACCTCCTCGAGCTGGGCAGGCGCCTGGAAGTATATCTGTCTCGTCGCCGACGACAGCGAAGGCTTCTTGATCTGACTGTACCCCTGTCATCAGCCTGAGCATAGGACACGAGGGAAAAACCCTCACATGGTCTGCTTCTCCGTCAACATCTCGATCAGCTGGTCGACAGTCCACTCCCGACTTATTGATATTTCCAGTGCCTCCCCACCACAGACCGGACAATGCTCGCGCTTCTCGTGCTCGAACGTATACGAGTACACACCCTCCGTGCCGATTAGCATAAAGTAATTATTGAGATATGCAGCAGAGCTGGTTGCGATCTTGAATGCTTCATTACAACAGGATGCTGGAACCAGGTTGGAAACGGGAAACCGGGACCAAAGGAAAGGACATACCAGCGATGATGGCGTTTGTTGATGCTATGGCAGGTATCACGTTTTTGACAACTCCTTGAGTGAGCGACCAGGTTACCCCCTCGATCTTGAATTCCTTGGCTCGTGCGGACGCAACAGTGTACAACCAACTGATATGTTCTGGATCGTCAGTATCTAACTTCTTTTCTGATCAAAAGAGATCAGACGAAGCATGGGCACGAATATCAGAAGCAAACCTCCGTGTACCCTAGGCCATTCGAGTACAGATGCCCATTCAATGCAATGTTCTGGAAGACGGGGTGTGTTGGCAATCGTGCAAATAGGGAACGTCGTGGGCTTGTTGAGCATGTCGAGGGAGCATTCGTAGCAAGATGACACAGTCGGAAGAATAACGCGAGCTTGACCCTTGAAACCTGTGATTCCGAATTAATGTCTCTGCGCTGGGGAGGTCCACGGCAGCCGACCTTCTGTCCCACCGTCTATGAGCGGTTTCAAGCTCTCTGGGTTTTCCGGATCGACCAGATTGACGAGCGTCGCGTTGATCCATCGACGCGCCTCCACCGAGTCGAGGCCGCAAATGACGAGATTGAACTGCATGTAATAGTCGTCGTCCTTGTCTTGAATCTTTCCAAAGTAGCTGCGTCGAACGTGCAGCAGCAAGCGTGACCGTCAGACTTGTGTACTCACGGGGTGACCTGGACGCCCGGCACTCGCTTCATGACATACTCGGCCGCCACGATGGCCTTTGGTTTGCCGACATCGGCTTGTCTGTTGAGTGTGTTCAGCACGCGGTATCGCGTCCGATGTTGGCGCATAGGCGCACCTAAACAGAAACTGGCGGTTGAGATTACTGATGTCGATGGTGTCCATGTCGATGACGTGAATGTCCTTGAACCCCGTCAGCGCAAGGTTGGCTAGAATTTCGCAACCCAACCCGCCAGCGCCGATGACCAGGATCCTGCACTTGCTCCTGAGAAAGTCTTTGACCTGAAGGAGAAGGGTAGGCGTCGACGCGGACCTGCGTGGTGCGGCATACCTCATCCCCAGCGAGGAAAGAAGGATCTGTGCGGGGACCTGGGCGATCTAGGACTTGATCGATGTGGAGGTAGCGATCTTGCCAGTCGGTCGTGGCTGCTGATCCGTTGACATGAGACAAGTTGGCTGCCATGCAAGTAAAAGAGAGCAAGGCAACCCTATACAGCCTGAGGTTATACACGGTTATGTAAGCAGACCCGAGCATGGCTCAGACGGTGCATTTCGCCGGGGCCCACCACCTCCGCCATCGCTTGGTGCTCTCCATTCTGAGCGGCAAACAAGTTCGGGTCGACAGGATCAGATCAGACGACAAGAATCCCGGCTTCCAAGGTGTGTCCGCCCACCCCGCCCTGTCCCGTTCTTCACGCCCGCTAGACTACGAAATCAGCCTGCTGCACTTGTTGGAAAAGGTCACCAATGGTTCCGTCGTCGACATTTCCGTCACTGGTATGGATCCAGCAGACTCGTCGTGCGTGTCTCTGACGAATCGCACCAGGTACCGCCGTCCTGTTCAAACCGGGCATCATCTCTGGCGGATCGGTGACCCACGACTGCCCCCTCTCGCGTGCAGTCGGCTACTTTCTCGAACCTCTCGTCATGCTCGCCCCATTTTCAAAGAAACCGTTTCAAATTACCCTGCGAGGGATCACCACGGATGATATGGATCTTTCTGTGCGTCCTGCCCCAAGGTGATCCTTCTCGACCACGCTGAGAACTAGTCCAGGTCGATCTCGTTCGGACGGTCACCCTTCCCCACCTCCAGCTGTTCGGTATCTCGGACGGTGTCGAATTAAGGGTATGGAATTTCTCTTTCGGCGTCGACCCGAGGTTGGACATGTCGTTCGGCAGATCAAAAAACGTGGCGCACCCCCAGGAGGTGGCGGAGAGGTCCAGTTTCTGTGCCCCGTCGTCAAGCAGGTGAAAACGCTCAACTTTGTCGAACCCGGGAGAATTAAACGCATACGAGGCATTGCGTACGTCGCTCTCGCGCTGTGCATGATCGTCCCTCATCTGTCTGTCCCAACACAGACATGCCGTACGTGTTAGTCCCCAGTTTTCCAACCGCATGATCGATGCCTGTCGCTCGGTCCTCAATCGTTACATTCCTGACATTTATCTCTACTCGGACGTGTACAAGGGCGATGAGAGTGGAAAGTGGGTCCCGCGTCTCGGCCTTTGTCTTGGTTGACTCTCGTGCAGATCCCCAGGTTATGCATTGACTCTTTTGGCAGAGTCCACGACATCGGTTATACACTGCGCCGAGGCCGTCGCAAAACCGGGTAGTACGCCAGAGGACGTAGCGCTGTTGGCTAGCCGTGCCCTCTTGTCTGAAATACGACGTGGAGGCTGCATCGATCGAAAACACCAAAGCCTCGTCCTTTTAATGATGGTGCTGGGTAGTGAAGACGTGAGTCGATGTCGAATGTGCGAAGCGTCTCCCAAGACGTTAGTATTCCAGTAACTCTATGCCTCACTTGCTGCTGACATGATCTTTTTCAGCATCCAATTTCTTCAGGACATCAAAACGTTTTTTGGAACGTCATTCAAAACAGTCTCTGCGAAACCGTCCGATTCGTCTAGCACAGAGTCCATCTACTCATGTTATGGAGTCGGTTATGTCAACGTCAATCGGACGCTTGCTTAGAATGTACATCCTGTACCCTCGACGTAGTGTCGCACCACTCAACGATAAATGATCGACACTCGTCCCAAATCTCCATCCCCTCTGCCGCCCCCGATGATAGCAAGCCATTGCTGAAGTAACGGCCATCCTGCTTCAAACCTTGTCGACAGTTCGTCCGTGTGATGCTCGCCGTCGAGTAATGCGCTCAGTTCAGGCGGCGGCGCTGGCACGTTGAGTGATTGCCCCGACCCCTGGGAAAACGACGTATGGATCTGTGGGACCATCGGCGCCGACGGTGAATGCGATAACCGCGGGCGCCCACCGGACGTCCCAAACCCCAACGAGCGCCCCTCTCTGCCCGACGCGTCTGACGGCGCGTACATCGAATGTCGGCGCCCGTCTGAGTTGACCCTGGGGCGCCCGACGACGGACCGTTCGCGTGGCGTGCTGACTTCCTCGGGGGACGCCAAGGACGGCTGGTGCCCCACGCTGGCGTGCGAGCTGCCCCGCTGCAGCGACTTCACGCGCAGCTGTTCCAGCACCTTCTCCGCCGCGCTGATCCGTCGCGGCGCGCTCCGGGTCACCCCGGCGTCTCCTCTCGTCGGTGAGCCGAGGAGTGTGTCTGCATGACCGGGCACCGCAAACGACATGTCAGGGAGCCGTCCCCGCAGGCGACCAAATGTCTCGTGAGCCTCGCCCGCGTGCTGCGTCCCGTATTGCGTCGGGGGCGACGCGAAGCTCTGCCGGCGTCTGCGATTCGGCTGCGTGGGGGAGTCTGGGATCAACACCGGATAGCGGTGGACGCGACGAAGGAAACCCTGCCCGCCAATACACGTTACATTAAGCGACAAGACGCATGCGTCGCGGGCCGCACCTTGATGACCCCAAAGCTCGTGAACCGACGCACGTCGATGCCGAGCTCGTGCGCATCGTGGCCCTCCATCCATTCAAACACGGTCCGCCCCGGTCTCAGCCGAGAGTAGAGGTACAACAACTTGGGCCAGTCGGGGATCGGCTTTCCTGGTGTACGGTTCAACGATGCGCATGCAGTTGGGCCGCGAGTTACCTGGTTTGGTCACGTACGGGCCACACTCATCCTTGACGTGGGGCTCGTTTGCAAGCCACTGGACGTTTTTTCTCAGCGTATACATATTTGTATACTGGAATATGTCAATCATCATGATGACTTGGTAATACCTCGCCGCGTACATGAGCGCATGAACGCCACGAACAAGACATAGAGACTCACAAAAGATGTGAGATCGCCTGACGTGTCAGCTCGAGTTCACAATCCGCTAGTTGTGCAACGCGACTGACGTGATTCACGCCATTGATATACGGACAAACCTAGAGAAAAAACACATGTGTCATTGCATTCCTATCGGGGAGATTGCGAGCCATACCTTTCTCATCGTGAGATCCCAGTTATCCTCCATGCGTTTCGACAGATTGATGAGCGCCAGAGGCACATGCCAATCCCTGACCGAGGGCGGATTGGGGTAAAATGGCAGAATCTTGAGCTCGATCGAGTTGAACTCGTCAATCGGGATCGACGTCTCGGAATACGAATTCAAATCTTCGTACAGCTGCTCGATGATGGCGTACATGGCCAATGATGTCTGCGGGTTCGAAAGAAACATGGACTCTTCCTGGAGAACAAAGCAATGTCATAAGCACAAGGTTGCTGGGCACGAAAGGGACTCACTTCACAAGCTGTCAGGACCCGACTGACTTTGCGGACGATGGGCTCGTAGCAGCTCAGGTTTGCCGAACGCTCAAAGACGAAGCAGAGGTTGAATCTGAAAAAGTAGCGCTCATACTTTCCGGCGAGGGACACGGGAAGTCCGATGATGCGATAGCTGCCCGTCGCACAAATGACGAGGCGACCGCAGAGAGGGTTCGGAGGGATGACATACTTGGATATGTCGCTAAAGTTGAAGAGGGTTCTGGCGGCAGAAGAGGACCGCTGCTGGGGGGAGGGCAAGTGGCGGAGAGGGCTTGGTCGCTGGCCGCCTGTCGAAATCAAGGAAGAACTCGAACGACGGGACAACTTTTGCTCCTCTCCTTCGACCAAGGTCGCATTGGACAATTTCGGTGAGGAAGTGACTGACAAGCTGGTGGCTGGCGCGGCCAATGCTATAAGGCCCTCCGGAACTTGAAAGACGATCTTGGGGCCGGTCTTGACGTCGAATATCGCATAGAACACCGAGTGTATGCGAGGCAGGAACGTTTCTCCTTCAGGTGGCATCTCACCAAGTGTGGCGGCAACTGCGCACGACTCATACAATGCCATCGCTCACTGACTGGCAAGGAATAATTTACTGGGTTCTAGAATCTATCGAAGTGTTGGCCCACTACATATTAGTGGATGTGTCCTACACAACAACAAAATCCGAGCCGAATAGCTTGCTGAGTCAAGTCCATGCGGTGTATACATGCAGCATGATACAGTTGAAATCGTCCAAACGAAACCAATGACAGGGTTATTTGATTATAATTCTCCCGATAGCAGGCCCTAAGAATGACATGAGCAACCGGAAAAAATTAAATAAAAGAACTTACACTAAGATCAGATGACGTTAGTGGGCACTGGAAGCTGGCGGTGTTACTGATCGTCGGTGAGATCGTAAAGAACACCACACGTAAACCCAACTGGCAGGCGGGATAATGATTAGATTCCTTGAATTCCGCATGCACTCAAGGCACGGCTCACCGTGATATCATAGGTTACGGTGATGTCTGACACATCCGTAACGCACTTTGATACCAAGTCCGCAATAATGGAGGCACTTGAGGGCATCGTGGTTGTATATTCGATGGAAAACGGGAAAGTGAGATTTGTACTGGAATGTGCGTGGAAGGTGATATCATTCATCTGTCCTCCCCCGATGAGTGTGTTGTTGATTGGATAGTAAATCTGAGGATATAGTGAGTTGGTAAATGCGGGGAGATGTTTCAATAGACGCGTACATTCGCCTTTATCGAGGAGAATGAGACACTAAAATAATTAGGATTGCTGACACTATCGTTTCGGTGAGTGTCTGGCGAAACTGCGGAGCGCCTAGAATGCCAAACATACTAGATTGGAATCTCAAGATTGAGCTCAACCCCGTTGCTGATTGTCTGGATCTTGTGCACAAGGGTACTTTATTACATGCCAATGACCGAGATGAGATGGGCTCACCTCGCTTCCATTCGACGTGTCAAGTTGTACACTCCCGATTATAACATTGGGGGGACGAGCCCACTTGGCCGGCCAAGTTTCGTCAGTGATATTGCTTCCCTAGGCAAAAATCCACTCACCAGCGCAAGGGGTATTAAGATGCTGACAATAAGGAAGACGATGATCATCAGAGTGCAACAACAGAACCGTCCGATGCATGCCCCTCGGCCACCCTGTTAGAAGAGATTAATTAACCCTACCACTATGAAGGAGCTGCTGCGGAGCATACCTTGGTCCACAGATCAGCACCGTGGTGTTCATAACGCCAGTGTCGCAGATCCTTGCGTCGACTGTATGACAGCAGTATCTCAGCACATCGCTTCGCAAACAGATCCATATCGATTTCCCGGAATCGCAATACGCACTTCCCAGTCGTCGCTTGTGCCAAGGGTCCCTGGTCATATTGGGTGCTCTCTAATTTTTGGTGACCAGGGACATACGCTGACGTTCCGGGGTTCGTGGGCTGAACATAGCTGGGATCTTCCCGCTGCCCTCCCGCCGCAACGTAGGGATCGTAGCCTCCCTGGTCATACGCTTGGTGAGGTTGTGCGTTGCCGTAGGGGTCGAAGCTAGGCGTGTCAGAGTATTGCTGGTCATACCGCCCATGCTGCTCGGTATATGGGTCCCTGTACGCCATTGCAGTTCAGTGGAGGGAGCAAACCTGGTGGAAGGGATGGGTGTGCTGCGGCAAGCAGCAAATTGACTTGCTCCGCAGCGGCGTAGGGGTTCACATCACAGCAACAGAGACCTGCCCTCGCTTGGCATGCTCACACGCTCACTCCACTTGACCCCTTAATCCAATGCAGGACAGAAAAACAGCCCTGATCTCGTACGTGCAAATACATGTTGTGCAGTGTATCAACCAAACCCGTTTGAGCGTTGCGGCATAAAGGGCGTGCGGTTTCCTCCCGAAACTTTGCTACCGTTGCTTGCGGCGGCCATCGCGGCAGAAGACACAGCCGGCGCGCCACCCGAGACGGCCTGACCGTGGGAAGAGTTGGGCACAAAACGGTTGGTCTTCAAGTTCGAAGCTGCTGGAAAGGCGGTGCTTTGGATAGGCAATCTCGACGCGGTCCGCAGGGCCGCGGAAAATGGTCGCTGAGGAGTCGAGGGCGGTCTCATGGTTTCGGAGCCTTCGGCAATTCGCTGTAGCCCGAGATTGTGTGACGTCGAGATCGCTAGGCCTTGGTCAGGTTGTGAGTATGCTTGGCCACTGGCAGCCATTGGTTTGAATCGTTTTCCTTGAGCAGGAGGCGGAGGCGGAGGCATCATATGACTTGTGTCGAACTGCGGGGGTGCTGACCGTTCATCCATAGATTGGGACGGCCTTGCCTGAGAGTGATCCGCTTCGTGATACGCAAATTGACTGTGGAGAGGATGAGAGGGATGTGCAAGACGGCGGCAGGAGCATACTCTGCAAACCGGCTGGTGCCGAGTTTGTTAAACGAGGCTGTACATTGTTGGGCAGACGGGTCTTGTCGGGTGAAAGCAGGGTGTTCGCCGGGCGGGAGAGTCAGACGCAATGGACCCACCGGCGTCGGGATGGACCTCGGGCTCGAGTTAGTCTTGACGCTACTGTTTTGACTGTACCGATTATTTTTTTTTCGCGCTGAGTCGCACCAGCCAAATAGTAGCTTACCCTTGTGTGTCGGCCATGGGTCGCTTCCCATTGTGGTTTATGTGGGTAGACGGCTCTCGAGTGTGATCAGGGGGGATTCCCCTGCTGCGGCAGAGATGGAGATCCCTCCGCAGAGCCTCGAGTTCCCTGGCGGGGGATGTCATCGGGGACAAGACGACGGAGAGGGTACCGACATTTTCAGGGATCTGCGCTCGTTTCGGAGACGGTCGCAAGTTGAAGAAAGTTGCAAGCACTGATGTCGATAGTGTCTCACGAGAGCAGCAAGGGACTCTTGCTGGAACTGGGACAAGAGCTTACGTGCTGAGACACAAGGTGCTGGGAGAACCTACCTTCACAGCGTTGGCCATGCCGTCGATCGCATGAGGCAGAAAGCGAAACCAATCCGACATGGGGGGGTCGATCTAGCGGGCTTCGGGTGAGGCACGCGGGGGGGGAGAGAGCACGCATACATTGCGCTGGAGGGGCACGAGCTGCCCGCCCTGGTGGC
>JBBPKK010000035.1:0-98668 GCA_038089215.1 Tylopilus vinaceipallidus
GATTCAAAGAGAAAAAAGTTTGCGCAAGACGGGCTCGCAATCTCCTGCTGCGTAGGCAACGGGTCTCAGAACTATATGATGACCCGATTCAAATCTTACTTATATACAGGCTTGGCGACACGACAGGCACCTTATGTTAAGGGCCGAAACCATGGTACCAAGCGCCAGGCCTATGCAGGAGCAGCGGTGGTGAACAATACCTGAATGATAACACACCATGTGGTATAAAATACAAGGAGAACTGAACAAACAGGGAATTTGTCTCATAATGTAAGGCAAGACGCCAGGTCTGCCACCGAAACACCAACCTGATGCATAATGTTAATACATCATATAGCAAAAGTGGGTCACCGACGTCATACATGACAAAGTAGTGTGCTGTGCCTGAGCCGTGTCATTCGCACTTGTTACAGGGAAGGGTTGGACTGGGGTTGGTGGATATGCCAGTGGTTCCACAAATCTAATTCGAATACAAGGCTATCGGACATCAGCCAAAATCCAAATTTACGACAAGGCATACGAAAGCGATGCTCTTAGTCCACGCCGGACATGGTGGCTCGAAATGCCTGCCAGTTGCATTCATCAGCGCGCAAGCTAGGAGCATGATCAGCACAACCCACCAATATCCTAATCGCAGCTTCCGTCAAGAGGACCGTCCCTCCACCTTTCGTCCGTTTGCGTGCAATCAAACCTTTCCTTTCCAAGTCTCTCGTTTACTTCATTATGCCTCTCGCACAACCACCAACTCAGTCCTGCACGCCCACTGACATCTGGTGGGTGACGCTTTATTTCCTCTCCCAGATGCGTGGCACAATGGGAACAAGGATACAAAACTGGTAAGGAATGTAGCAAGTTCAACATGTTGGCGCGTTGGAAAGGAGAGGGCCGCTCGGGGTAGTAAGCGGCTGCCGTGTGCAAGAACGTCCAAGTCGCGCTGCCTAGTTGCTCGACGTCCGGGGGACAGTTCGCGGGACGAGTTTCAGGGTCGGGTTCGTTTTTGAGACCAGCCCCGGACGCGAGGGCGGCCATCATGGCTGCTGTCGTCTTTTGTCCCGTGCCTGGCTGTGAGGATGGTGGCTGTCTTGGCTTCCAGCTCCGCCATGCCGTGCAGATTTTGCAAGGTTTTCCATCTGGGCCGATGACCATGCCCGGAGGCAATGGCTGCTTTGGAGGAGTACTCGATCCAGAGCTTGCGATGGTCATGCGTTTGGCCGTTGCAAAGCAGAAATGTCAGTAAGTAACCGAACGCGTAGTCAGGAACTTATACACTTGCACGTGATCGTTTCACTATAATTGACTTCGTTCATCATGCTACCAATGTTCGTGACTACCATCGCCTTCGTAACCTTTCCGAGATCATTGCATACTAATGCTATTGGCTTTATAGGCGAGAGGTCATCACTCCAGGATGTCCCGAAGACCACTGTACACCGCGCTTAGCGTCCCAACAGTCATCACTCACCCATCCGCGAGATGTCTCCAGTGGTCAGATGACGGACAGCTCCTTCTTGTCACGAAATCTGCCGTCCAAATTCTGGTATGCACTTCCAGCTCGTCTAAATGTCCAGGACTTGTCAAGCGTATCCAGACGCCAGACCACGGAATCAATTTCAGCACACCTGCAGACATCAAATATCCCATCCACGACGAGCTGAGCGACCGTACGTTGGGTTGGTACCGAACAATGATTGAAATGATGCGAACCCAGACATACTCGTGGCCAATCATAACCCAAGGTTATATGTTGCATTCGATCTCATCGTCCCGCTCATCCGCTTCCAGGCTGGGGTTCCTTGAGCTTAGGATCCCTGGATATCTCTGTTCGTGCTGCGACGTGCTCTCCGAGCGGCTTGACTTCGCGTGGAAGGTAACACCTCATTTTTATGTATATCGCACACGGTTTCATGTTCGAAAGGTGCGTCGTAGCGATTCTGAACTCTAACGCGGAGGTTTCCCTCTGGGCTGCCGGAAAAAACCATCTGAAAGGCGAATGGCCAAACGTATGTTAATTCCGTCCATACGATGATCTGCATATTTTATTCTCGCTAGATCCAGGACGTGACTGCGTACCTCTTGGAAATTCCGCGCCTCCGTCAGGATTCCGAAGAGATATCGTGGGTACTGGAGGCCCAGGCCACGAGCGAGTAGTGATGTTCGTTAAGTGAGGATGTTTCTCATTGTTGCCTTCCTAGGCATCGCATGGTCCAGTCAACCGTGCTGGGGCATCTGTCCTGCGCCGTTGGTGGATGCGTCAATTCTTGCTCTTGGGACACGGGCGGGCTCGGTGAAATTTTTGAGGTGCACATATAATCTACTTTCTTGGCCAGGGCTATATTTTTCCCTAGGTTCGGGCGCGGTGACAATTCAGAGGGGGCAGTTTCCCTCGTCGGAGAAGTAAAACTTTGCGAAAATTGGATAACCAACATAGCTTGGTCGCCCTGGCTTGTTCACAATAGCGGACAATGTAAATATCTTTTTCTTTTATTTCGTTGATCCTAATTTTCTTCAGGCAGATGTTCACTGACATGTGCCACGGGAGACGGAGGCGTTCTCGTCATCAATGTTTCTCAGAAGCTTCAGTTACAAGAGGGCGATGGCCTTGTCGCAACATATGAAATTGGCCATGATTTTGAACCGATAGCTGATAATGTCTGTTCTCCCGACAAACGCGCCGTTACCGCTCTCGAATGGGTTGCTGGGCTCGAAAGGAATGTAAGAATTCTGTCTCACGCGAGATAGTCGGTGACCATTATTGTTCTTCTAGCCGATTCTTGTGTATTCAAAGCCTGGCGCGATCCATTTATGGTCTCGGCCTTCGTCACCTGCACGATGGCATGGTGTCCGTGTGCTTGCCATGCAGACGCAAAAATTATCAATGGGGTCTTCCGCGTTTTCGTGTGTCTCGGGATTTTCCTACGTGAAAGAACAGGACATGCTTCTCGTGGCGCTTCTAGATGGATCCCTTCATGCCGTTCATAATATGTCAACCGAGCCATCCTGGGTTCCCACATCATCGGATGGCAAACTCACATCAGAAGCACTTTCACAAGCCTCTCGTGTGTGTTTTTCACATATAACTCCAGGAGTTGAATACGTGGATGTGAACCGGACTAGCGGGTTGGTTTGTTATGATTCGTATTCCACTCTGACCTGGATCTATGAGTGTGTACCCCACCCTCTTCCATGTTGGGCTGTGACTTAATGTCTAGTACAGGTCATTGAGGCCCTCAGATTTTAGCTACAAACATGAAGCAAGGCACGAATGCGTGTTTCTCACTGCACCTTTTTGGCCACTCGATTCTGACACCATTTTGAGGGCGGCGCAGGAAACACTGGTTCAGTTTGATTGCGGTAATTACACCCTAGGACATCCCTTCTGTGGTTACGTTGGATCCTAATGTCGCATGCAGCAACCAGAAGCACGCCGCTGTACCAACTCCGGCCCCTCCTTTTGCACCTATGCAACACAGGACGCTTCGCCGAAATATGTCCTCGGTTGTTGGAAGTAATGGATCAAAGTCCGCAGGACGGATCACCTGCAGTGCTCGTTCCACTGTCATCCCAGTGCGCAGGGGCGGAGCTACGGCGCCAACTTCGCGAAAGTTTAGCTACCCATCTTTTTGGCTGGAATAGCATCCTTTCTTTACGGATGAAGTTATCTGTCGCTGATATGTGTTGGGTGGGTGGCATTTCCAACATCGATCGTTCACCTGACCATGTCCGGTATGGTAGAGACTGTGCAAAGACGGGCAACTCCGCCTGGATTGCGGACGAGTCGCCCACCGTCAGCTAACCAACATATCCCACCAGGTCCTCCGCATTTTGGTACGCCACTTCACAGCCATAGTTACATCACTTGCTCGTAGGTCCTCCCCTATGTTAAAAAAATAACTGCTTTATTCTGTATTATGGCGGCGCAGCGTCTGATGTTCCATTCGTGCTACGAGTGGTAGTGCAATCGCGGCTCGCGGGATCTCCAGAGGATCTATCTCGCGAGGCTGAGGCGTTGTCCAACAGGGTGAATGCGGCGATTGCGATCGATCCGTCGATAGCTGGTCTGCATGAACTGTGTCCTGCCTGCCACACCGAAGTCCCATTGGAGGACATTACACGCGCGACGTGTCCCAGTGGCCATTCTTGGGGTGAGTGAAATTTGTCCACCTCGTGCACAAATGGCCTTCTTCCTCAACGCGTTCACAGCTCGTTGTTCAGTGACTTCTTTCATTTTATCAACTTCGATGGTCAGGACCTGCATAGGTTGCAGCCGTAAAGCGCTTCTTCCTGTGTCTCAAAGCTCGGCTGCGGATGAAAATTGGTTGCCTGCCGCTGCCCGTAGCTGGATCGTGAAGGAGCTATTGGAAGCGGTTCAGCGTTGTCTTTTCTGCGGCAACAGCTTCGTGGGTATTGTGTAGAGGGTGGAGTCTGTACCGGGGCTCTAAGGGGGCGATATTGTTTTTCTCCGCATGAAATGAAAGAGATATGCATCGATCCACGTTTTTTTGCAACCACGATAATTTATTGTCCGAGTACATACTTGTCATCAATTAAAATCGTACGATGTACTCAGCAAGGTCTCGTCGGCACCAAGCTTATCGCTGTTGAGAGGGCTTTTCGGAAACGTCATCCCGCAGCTTTGCTCGCAGCCTTTGGAGTGCCTTGCCCAACTGGTTCTCCCCCTTTCCATCAGGCCCTACGCCCCAGAACGCGTCCTTGTCAGAGTCCTGGTGACGGCGGCCGAGAGTGAGTTCTAACCCTGTGACGACATAGGGGTGTGGTAGGGAAAACTGATCGCATACCTCAACAAGTTCAGCATCCCAGGTCGAGAGAAGCTCTCGCTTCAAGTGCTCATTCTGGGTGAATTTGTGCCAGAGTACCAAGTCCATCTGTGAGTTTTTTCCATCAGTCACCACATCCAAAGGGTTATTTGCGTGTGTTCGAAGGAGAGAAGGTGGGGCGTACGCACCATATTGATTCTGATGCGGAGCCAGTCGGACCGGACCTCTGGATTGAATCTGTGGGTCTCATCAAAGACGACGCGCGGACGAGGGGAGCAGGTCCGGATGTGTTCCGCCAGCTCAGGGCGATGATCAAGGAACTGTGTATGAGGGTAAACGTCAGATCCTCTGTACATCATCGTCGTTGCGCCCGCCGCCTGTGCAGACGCACTCGGGAGACGACACATCCATCTTTCCTCTGAGTGCGTGACGGCCCCCCTCAGGTCGTGGGTTTACTCACCTTGAGTGACTGGAACAGGTGCTCGCTCGTAGGGTACCGTTTTCCCTGATATTCGACAGGGTCGGAAGAAAAGTTGGTAAATCCATAGTACGGATCACGGGCGTGGTAGAACAAGATGCGCTTGGGAGGTACAGGCCTGCCATTCTGTTTCGCGGATGCTGGACGATCTAGGGGATTCTGCGCCAGCGACGGACTGGTAGAGTGCGGACGCAGAGGGGGTGGGGGCGGTGGTGGGGAAGACGGCTTCGTACTGCTCCCCCTGACGACTTCCAAACCCGTCTGGACGACCCTGAGCCGTCCACCAACGTCGTCATCGGACACACAACCCCGCTGATCGTCCACCGCTCCAAGTCCGAGCCTGCCCAGCGACCTCTTGACTGCGTCGATCTTGTGGCGCGTCAGGGGCTCGTTGGACGTAACGCGCAGCGTCTGGACGATGTCGATCGC
Organism: Tylopilus vinaceipallidus; assembly: GCA_038089215.1. Lineage (NCBI taxonomy): Eukaryota > Fungi > Basidiomycota > Agaricomycetes > Boletales > Boletaceae > Tylopilus > Tylopilus vinaceipallidus. Next base: position 5,683 of record JBBPKK010000035.1, read on the forward strand.
GTACGTCTGACTCTCGCGCCCGGAGGGTGAAGCCCCTCTCGATGGGTTTTGATCGGACGCACGTTGCTTGCTGGCGTCGCCAGCGGCGGGGGCAGGCAGACGTTTTTGTAACGTAGGGGGCATTGTTCTTCTGTCGGGCAATGATGGTTTCGTATGTAGCGCGTTGGGTACTTTATAGGTTGTTGAACTCGTCGTGCGCCAGCGACACGTCCATGCAACATGGTCTCGCTCGCACCGACACCACGTTGCGGCAGAGCGCACTCGACGCGCGACACGTCCGGGCGGTGCGCAGTACTCGTTAACGGCGCGGCACCCACGTGGCGGCATGCTATAACTTCATGGGCTCCACCGCGACCAGCACCAGCCTGCGTGCGATGTCTCCGTCCAATCTTTGCCAAGTAGGCCAACCCAGACTGCTTTCGCCTTTCTTCACTCAACTCATATCCCCTCCGAAATAGCTTTGTGGCATTAAACCAAAGTATGTCGACAGTACAGGCGTTACCCATTCGTATTGCAGCAAGACATGCGCACGCATCGCCGTCAAAGGCCCAAGTCCCGGTGCCCCGGGAGGCTGCACCATTAATGGGTGTAAGAAGCCAGAGGACCCTTCGTTCCATGGATTTTGCTCCTCCGATCACGCAAAGTATGTCCCTCATCTGTACGTCGAAGCTGTGCAAGCGTATAGGCTCTAGGCTCGCCGTTAGTTCCGGCATGGTGTTAGGATGTACCCGATGCCGCACCCTGCCGCAGTGCAACGGCAAAACGTGCAACGGTTGTGCCAACATGCCACCCGATGAACTCCGATTGTGGAATATCAAACCATCGGGCACTGTTTGGAGGGAATGTAGGTCTGATGCTCTCTAGATCGAATCAATACTCATCGTCCTGATCAGTCGAGCAAGAGTGGAATGATAGGTGGAAGACCGGGGTGGCAGCAACGATCGACAAGTTGTTCGAGATATCCTACCCATCTGATGTCGTCGTTGGCAAGGAAGCGTTCCGGTAATGAATGTGAATATCGACTACCGTCCCTGCTGACAGTTAGGCTACAGACAAAGTCTAGAATCCAATGGAGGTGTTCGGTTATTACGCACGTTCCACGCCTCTCAATGCATCTGCGACATGGGTACCAAGGGCAGGGTGTTGTGTGACTGGCGCTCCTGCGGCATCTGTAATATTGTTAAGTCCGGTTTTGAACGTGTCGCATTCGGAGCTCCTGGTAACAAAGGAAGGTCGGTCAATATGATATTGCTTTCCAGCACCTAACTTTATCCACACCATCAGACACGGTAATGGCTTATATTCCTCCTTGGACCCCTCCGTGGCAGACAGGTATGCGACCTCATGCCTGAGTTCGCCATATCGGGTCATGATTGCATGCGATGTTGTCCTACCGCACAATCCCAGTAAAAACAATTCGGTATGTCATCTCCCACCAGTAACCTGCGCATTCTGATGGAAATGACAGATTCTGATGGGGGACAGAATCGTGGTGAGGAATTCAGGAACCATTACTCCGAGATTCATCGTCATGTACAGTAAAAGCGGCTGATGGACCGAGTCTGGACTCGCCGCCAACCACAACCCTACACGATGCAGTTACAGAGTTAGAGCTGCTTCGTCCTGAGATCTATTGTCTATTTATTGTAAACCTGTGTGGAGTTGGTAATCAATGTGAAGGTACTACTTTGGGTACTGATTCTTATAAAGCTCATACCGATGGCGGGTGATAATTGCCTCGTTGTGCACTGCCCAGGAACTAGGCCACGATACACGGAAGTATCGACCCGAATTCAGGGAACATCAGATCAGCATCGAGGTTGCAATGTGTCTGAACGCACTGGTACTACAGAAATTTCAAATAGATAGAGCTTCTCAGCTACTATCAGAAGAAATAAGGATGGGACGGATAATTGCGTGACGCACGGCGAGCAGTAGGACCATCGTGGCGCCAGCCCCTGTCCAATCTTATCATCAGCGGGAAACGGATCGATAACGACATCATCCTGGAACACAGACAGTCACAAGTTTATTACATGTTTGCCGTGCTACAGCACTCCGAGTTCCGCCAGCAACGTGGCAAACACGAGGCAGTTGTTGCCCCCTCGTGTGATCTTGACCTTATAACGCAGAAAGTCAGCATTGCGGTCACCGTTGGTCAGTGTAATTTACTATGGCCCCGAGTCTGTGTGAGGTGCGCTCTGGTGTCGTTGGCTCTATTGCCGTCCAGATCTAAGGGTATTACTTCAGAATTGCCACAAGAGGCCAAAATATGGCACTCACAGGTTCTGCGGCAAAACATGCGCCGCACAAGCGGCGGCTAAACCTGCGCGACCGATGTATCCACAGCCTCAAGCGAAAGCAGGCCCAAGAAACGGAGGTCGCCAGGGAGGAGCTCGCGTCCCGCAAAAGGTGGTCCAACTGTGCACTGTGAGTCACAGCATCGCCGACGTCGATCAATTGTGATCGGGCTCCACTCATATCTTCGATGGACGTCGATCTGTAGTACTGTGGTCAGAAGCCCAAGTTCAGCAACTTCGATTATTGCGGCAAGTCATGCGCCGCGCTTGCCGCCGCCGAACAGAACAAGCCGTCCGCAACACAAAGGACACCGGCAACAAAACAAAAGACGACGCGCGTACCCAACGCACTTCCCCATAACGCACAAGCGCCCCCGCCCGCGAAAGCCCACAAGGCGCCCTCTGACAAAGTTTCTGCCTCTCAGGGTGACGATCTTGATAGCCTTTAGACGAGATTTATATTGACCACTTGTCGGATGCTAGACGACTCCGCTGAAGAAGACGAAGAACCCAAAGGTGACGAAGACGGGGGCGTTTCTACCGATCTAGATGCTTATCCATCGGACTCGGAATCCGAATCAGAGAATGGACTCGGCATGCCTGCAGTTGCTGTACCTCAGTCAAACACGAAGGCCGCGTCTAGAGGTGGTAAACCTGCCGGCGGCGCACCAAAGGTGGCTGCTGGCATATGCGCAGTCCCAGGGTGTGGGCAGCCGTCTCACGTTGACAGGAACGGCGTGAAGACAATGTACTGCTCGATAAAACACAGAGAGTGAGTGTTGGCCGCAAGGTTCAACGACACGAGCTGCTCACGCGGTTCTACAGAGAAGCGGTCAGGCTGGGGTTAGAAGAAGCCTGCATCATGTGCAAACGATACCCACAAAGCGACTCTGATTATTTCTGCTCGTCTGCGTGTAAGAAGCAGTCCATGACAAAAGTTTAGGCGGGTTGTAGAGTCACTGGCACTCTACTACTATTCCTAGTAGACTTTTTTGTTAGAGTAGTGCAAGCTTGCTTACGTCAACCAATAAAAGTTTAAATCCAACGTCCATCCTCGCTGACCTCAGTGCTGTCCGCAAGACGCAAAATGGGTCGTCTCCGACGCTCTCGCACTCATAAAGCACAGCGAGACATCCACAGGGCCTCCCGCACAAGGGTATGTATTCACTAACCACCCATCACTACTTGCCCTACTTATCGTCGTCAGGCCCGCACAAAAGATCTTGATCAGATTCAGTTGATCGACCTTGATCCGAAAGTAAGTCCTCCAATCTAAACGCCAGCGCCGCGCCCGCGCCCTCCCCCTCTTCGTCGCGCGGCTCATCCAGGCCCCCAGTCTCCGATTAACTGAGGCCGAGGACGCCCTTTCACTTTCCAACCAATGACACTCCGGTCCGGTGCGGCGACTGTCGTGTAGAGCATGTCACTGATGAGTTGATTGTTGTGCCCTGTATCCCACCCCCACCCGCCGTCGTGCTGGCAGAACCGTGCGGCACTGGAAGCACAGCCTCTGGATTTTGAGAAGCCGGGCCTAGCCCAGCATTATTGCGTCGAGTGTGCCAAGTGCGTCGTCCTCCCCTTCTCATTCGTCTACCCCATCGGTTTCTGCTTCACCTTCTTCGTCTGCCACTGATTTCGCCTCTCAGGTATTACGAGACGGACGCCGCGCTGCACTCGCACTGGAGAAGTAAAGTACACAAGAAACGTTGTCGTGCGCTCAAGGAACCTGCATACACGATCGAGGAATCTGAACGGGCTGCGGGGCTAGGCAAAGAGGGGAAGCGGCCCTCGTCTACAGCGGACACGTGGGTATCTGCCACTGCCTCAGCTGCGTCAGCGATCGCTGCGGCTCCTGCGTAGTCTTCCATGTGTTTTGTGGCATGGGGTCACTGTTATTGGCATGAACGATGTCGTACGACTCATGTATCACTCGCTCGCTTTGGGCTACTTCCATTGCTCAGGAATATTACATTCCCGAGATAGTTGCTGAGCACACGTTGAGAGAAGGGGGACCCGAAGTTGAAGAGGATCCTCGTTCCAAGCAGAGTGCGCGCCGGTCGTCGCGCTCGAATTGTGTAATGAACAATCTACCATTTCGCAGCTATTGTAAATTACATGTAGTCGTAAATTCACTACCATACATTAGCTGTTTTCATACGAGTAGATCGTAACATTCCTATCTAGCGAGCATAATTTAAGGAGAAAAGGAAGACCCCAAATCTACCGTCCTCCAGCCCCAATAAAAAAAAAACAATAGTGCCAACTTATTCGAAGCAGAGTGAGAAAGAGCGTGATCAAACGAGTGCTAACCACCAGAGTGAACAGAGTAATTCGTCCCCCTATCCCCTTCCGTACGTCGTTCCAAATATGATTCGTTGTCGGACCGTTCCTCCAACGGCGACGTCGAGTAAATACGCACCGTGCCATCGTGACTTCCCGTCGCAAACATCATGGGATCATCTGTTGCGTAATTCCAGCCTATGCAAGTCAGATCTCCGACGCCCGGGGCATTTTGAGGCCGTATGCAATGTAATAGGGCAGCCGATTCCCGGTCCCAGATATGTATATCGCCCGCTAAGATGGAAAGTCAGCGCGGCCAACGGGGATGAACACAGAGCGGATACCAGCCTTTCCCAGCACAAAGAACGAACTGGTCGTCTTTGCCGCCAAAGTGACATGGGCCAGCAATGTCGACGGTGCCCTTGAGAACGAACGTGTGTTTCAGATTTAGTCGAGATGTTTGCGCGTACTCGGCCCGGTCTCTGTCTCGCACGAATTCGAGCTTCCATAATTGAGGTGCAGACTGCGACGACACGGAATTAGTGCGTGTGTGTGTTCAGTCCACGAGTACTCACTTTCTCAGGTGATATCAAGACACCCGTAGATTTTCTTGCCATTGTGATGTCGCGGACATCGTTGGCAAATGGTGTTTGACTATAGAGATCTTTGACTCAAAAAACAGTCTGCGCGTGTAAGCCACACCACGAACCTTTCTCTCGTCCTGTTCTGCATATTATATACTGACCGGTTTCCCAATTATTCATTGAAAATACAAAACGTCATTTGCTTACATACCAATGATGCGCTTCTCGACTCTAGTATGCCGACTGGGTTGAGGTCCTTGTGGTGATGCTATTGATGGTCCCACACCAACCAATCGGGTACAATCCGGTGTCACTGCCACGTTAGTTAACCGGACTTGTCCGAGGTGGTAAGTATCCAAAACTTTTCCGTGGAGATCCTGAAACAGTACGTTAACAAAAACGCGCGCTCGCTTACGAACCACACGTACGAGTTTCACCACGTCACTGCCCTCGACGGATAGGAAGGCTATTATTCATGATTATCAATATCGGGATGATCGTTCGGAAGTGAACAACTTGCCATCCCCTGTAGGAAGCCATATGATAGACTGAACCATGTTTGGGCGATCTATCGTTTTTTTACACACACCATCCTATTCAATTCGTCAGCATCGCTCAATCGGGAGGTAAACGATCGTACCTCCGACCACACCTTCACCGCGCGTGTGAGTCTAGTGAGGAGTATTCTCCCATTCGGAGACCTCATTGAAAAACTAAGACCGACAGCAATGTGAGCAGAAAACGGGCATCTTACCAAGCGACTTGACCAATGAATCCTCGAACATGCACGAGTATGCGGTGGGTAGTGGTGCTGTCCTAGGCGCTTGGTCAGCCATGAGGCGGCAGCATTCCGTTAGGTAACTCACCCCTACTACTCGGAAGATGACTGATGTTCGGTCCCAGCTGATTGCATTATTGGACTGATCTGTGGAGTGGCAGCGGATGGAGCTTACCTCGAGGTCGCCAAGTATCGTCCGTTCGGCGAGAATTGTAGATGCCGGACGAGTGCTTGGTGGGCAGCCATTTCTTGCGAGGTGTCCAGTGCCTTCAACTTGTCGATGGCGCCAGTCACCCGCACTCCACGTAACGACATCCCGGGATCCGGGAACCGACTTGGTGACATTGGTATGGCAGATGATATAGGGGCTATCGGGGTGTCGAACGAAGAGTTTCTGCGAGGCGACATGGGTCGAGCAGTGGCCTGAAGCATGATTACAGAGCGGATCGCGTTCACGAACCGCTGACGGGCATCCGAGTGGCGTGTTTCTGTTGTCTCATCTGACCGTCCTTCCGTGCTAGATGCCGGATTCTCGGTGGTGATCGAGCAAACTGAGAGGGCAGCCTCAGGTTTGGGTATAAACGGCGCAGGTTCCTGATGGTACACGGGCGGTCGAGGAGGAGCACGGGTACGTGTGCGAGGCTGAGGGGGCTCTATGATGGGAAGTAACTCCTTAGGTTGTTTGGGCTTGACAATCCACCCGGTGAGGTGCCTCAAGTAACCTCGTGCAGCGGCGATACGCATATTGCACCAGCGTAAGGAGATTCGGGTGGCGCGCGCAACACGAGTATTTGCCAGGCTATTAGTAGCTTCCGAAATCACCTCCTCGAGCCACTTTTGTCCTTTGTGTTGGACAAATATCCACCGTTCCGACGCAAACCAAGCAGAGACAGCAGCAAGACCAAACGATGTGACAGCCTGCCATCAGGATTGAGCACCGACGACATGAAAAGGTCAAATGAGTAAACTCGCCGTTAGAACGGTGATGATTGTCGAGGTTATGGGTCCCTAGGGAGACACCTAAGTAAATGGATGACGACAGTGGAGCAAGTCTGCGTACCTGTCCAGATGAATATGTGAAAAGCATGAGCCCGGCAGAGAAGCAGGCGACGGACATCACTAGGAAGACCAGCGGAGACCTTTTGATCCAGATGAGAACCCACCACGGAACCCTATGCCCAGGAGAGCGGCTCAATGATGACAAATAAGTCTATTGGATGATACTGGGAAGCCAAAGAAGAACCTACTACATAGCCTGCTTCCAAGTTAGTCCCAGTAGACTGTTCACTGCTGCTGCGATACTGAATACCAGCGATGAAAACCAGAAAGCATTCACGGAATCCGCCAAAACATTTCCAGTAGAACCGTACGAAAACTGCAACGTACTTGCGGTGACCGCAGAAAAGAATGTCGCCACAGTCGACAGATTCAACAGATTTGACGCAGCGTGCTGCTGATGGAACCTGATTGTTGGTACGCCTGTGTAGCGTATCAGTGCACTGCTTTCCCATAACGCCTGCAGCCTCACCGATCTCGATGAACATGGACAGAGTCCCCGTAATGTTGTCGATGTGATCGCCGATCTCCGTAGTTAAGTCATGGACATAGCGCTGTACAGCCGGAGAACGAAATTGAGCTGGATAGCGAAATAATGTCAGTTTCGATGCGTATGAAGAAGACTATGTGCCAGTGCTGACTCTTGTACTCAGCCAGACACGACGCCCAATACTAGACACAGTGGTGTCAAAGTAACATGAGTGAATACAACAAAATTAACATACTTTTAAATCACCCTCAAAACCCCGCATGGACTGGTTGACGGCCTCATCGGTGAACTCTGGAAATTCATTGAGGCAATTGAGGAATGTCACAACATCCTTTGCAAAATTTTCAAACTGGTTTGGAAGCGTATCAGGTTCCAGGTTGTCCTCCAACTGGAGTTTCACGACGGGAGCATGTTGGCCGCGCCAAGGACCGCGTCGTTGTCGGTGCATGAAGTTGGGATTGGGCAGAGCCTCACGGGGTTGCCGTGCAATTTTGCGCGGGTATAGGTTCGCAGCGTTCTCTCGGAACAAGAACAAAATTTTTGTCAACCGTTCGCGTAACTTGAATGCAGAGGAGAGGATCCCAACCGAGCTCCCCAGCTGGCGAGCAGCGTTTGCGAAACCGCGAAGCTGACCACAGATGAGAAGGCAGCATATGACAAGAGACGGAGTACACACCTCCTTGTCGAGATTTTCTATCCGTCTGGAAGAAGTCAGCTCGTTGACGTGGCCATTGCATGGGACCAAAGCGCACACCTTTCGAACCTAAAGAATTGCTCTGCGCCCGCATTCGATAGCTTCTCGTCGAGAGACGTTGCTACAACGGTCCCATCAGTACACTGTCCGTCGGAAACAGGGATGACGACTCACGCAAGTCCTCTTCTAGGGCTGGCGGCGAGGTGACATCTAGATGGATCGGCTGAGGCGCGAAAACGAAAGATGAGAAAGAGAACGGACCATTCTCGAATGGACTGTCATTGTTCATCTCGGAGAGCATATCTATCAAGCTGAGAATAGTCTGCCTCCGCCTGAGAGGATCGCCCTCCATCCGAGCATAGGGACTGTGGATACCGGATATGTTTGGGCTCCCTTCAGGAAAGCCCCGAGCGGCGGCAGGAGAGGAGCCTATTGGCTTGGCTTGAGCTCCTCTAGGGTGAGAGTGCGACCGAGGCATGGTTTGGACCGTACCTCGTAGCATGGGATCCGCCTGATATGAAGAGTAGGGAGCGAGCCCGGGGCAATTCTGCAGGGGTGTCGACAAGTTAGCACGGCGGATGGAGCTATAAAATGGGAATCAAGGGAGGTGAATGAAAAAGTCGCACCGGCTTTGAAATGCAAACAGAGCTTCGAGTGTTCTGGCCATGCCCCTCGCGCAGTGGACTAAAACGCGAGATTCATTCCTCCGCTTTTTTCTCGCTCGACACATGCTTACCGTTACGAGAAGCAATCGGGACACTCAGCGAGCTGAGCCAGCGCGTAATTGCCTTGAGGAAGCGTGGCGAGACGGACGACCCTGAGTAGAGAGGGCTCAGTTTAGCAAGAAGGCAGTCACCGATAGTTAATTAAAACCTATCTCGGCCCAGGATACTCCACGCCCGTCTGCGGAATACATAAAGGCAAGCAATAGGGGGACCATGGCATCTCGTCAACAGATGGGTGGCAACGTAAGAGTGAAGTGACGGCCTGGGCATGGATCTGACGTGCTGATACAACGTGTTGAGAACCGCGCGAAATCACGGGAGCGGGCACGATAGCCTACTAGCATCGGCCTTGCAGCCAAAAAAGAGCGAAACATCGCGGTTCATGGTGATGGGAAGCGGTGTAGCCCCGGGTCGCACCCAGAGATATCTGGACGGGGGAGCAAGGAGTTCTCAGACCGCAGCGCTGAGAAGCTGATAACGGCTGGGGCAGCCACGCCGTCGGCCCATGGCGATGTTGAACCTAAGATTATAGTTCGGTTCTGTTGGCAAGGTACATACAGAGTTTTCATCACCAGAACTGCCACCGCCAGCCAAGTATGCGCATCCTGTCCTGGAACATCGTGAGTCTTCACATGCCGCCCGAATCCCGTCCTTACCACCGCGGCATTGTCGCAGAACGGCATCCGGACCCTTCCCCAGTACCACCCGTGCGTGTCTGGGAGCTCTACTTCCCCTCCATCACCTCTCAAATTTCCCTAGATGGAATACCTTCAGGTCTTTTCATCAAGTTCTTCTTCATCTCCAGGCAGACATTATATGCTTCCAAGGTGTGTCCCGCGCTTCCTTCTTTTCATCCTTCGTCCTCATTGGCGACCCCCCGGCAGAAATGAAAGCTTCACGGGCAGGCCTCGACAGAAACCTCGCCATTCCGGACCCATTTCACGCTTTTTTTTCCTTCCCAGCCAACAAGGGCGGCTACAGTGGCGTCGCGGTGTACACAGACACCCGAACCGTCACACCACTCAAGGCAGAAGAGGGTCTCTCAGGGACAGTTCAGCCGAAACCACCGCTTACGACGGGCGAGCGCATATCACATTCATATCCCTCCGCTCACGAAATGGAACTGATGCCGGACGAGCAGCGTGACACTCCTTCTGATCTCCTTGCCCTCGATGCGGAAGGCCGAGCGCTCGTGCTCGATTTTGGCCTTTTCGTCCTTATCAACGTTTATTGTCCGAACGAAACCTCTGATGCCCGTCTCCCCTTCAAGATGAATTATCACATCATGCTCCAAGAACGCGTCTGTAAACTCGTCACTGAAGGTCGCGAGGTTATCGTAGTCGGTGACATAAACATCTGCGCAACTCCACTCGACCACTGTGACGGCCATCTCACCAGCAACGCGGTGACGTTTCACGATCACCCCGCTCGAGCTTGGTTTCACAATTGGCTTACTCCAAATGGATGCATGGCTGATGTGGTGCGATCATTCTGGCCTGGCAGAAAAGGAATGTACACATGTAAGACGCGCGTTTCTCTTTTTCCTCTCTCTCTCCTTGGCCTTCTTTTATCTATCCCTTCTTCTGATGCAGCTTCCTGCCACGACTATAACACAGGTTGGAACACCAGGATCTCGGCGAGGGAGACGAATTATGGGACTCGCGTAGATTACATTCTCGTCACCCATGGCATGCTCCCCTGGGTCAAACATGGTGATATACAACCACTGCTCAAGGGTTCTGACCATTGTCCCATATTCATCGATCTCCATGACGAGATTACCACCTCAACTGGCGAAAAACTGTCTCTTCGCCAGGTAATGCCGACAGCTGGCGAACACACTGAACTCCCTCGGCTCGCGGCCCGTCGCTGGGACGAGTTCTCCGGCAAGCAGACGTTATTATCCTCATTTTTTGTAAAAGGGGGTAAGATGACAGCACTACCTGCTGCAAGCGATACGACGCATGATTCGCAACCGCCGGGATCGCCGTCTCCGTGCTCATCGCAAGCGCCGGCTATCTTATCCATTGACACCGCGCCCCAGTTTCCCGATGCTGTGCTGCCGGACCTCGCTCAGGCTCAGGATCCAGACTTTGCCACACATCCCATGTCTCTTCCATTCTTAACGACCACGACAAGGGGCGGACCTACTCCCCAATCGCAAACGCCCACGCGTTCCCCTTCGGAGAGCTGCGGTGACCCTGAACCGACACCTGTCCCACCCCTGAAACGCAATTCGACGGATCCGCCAGCAGCAGTCGCGTCGAAACCGACCAAGAAGCAAAAGAAGGATAAAGCCACTGTCGCTCACTCCGATGCCGGATCTCGATCTGGTCAACGCACACTTACCGCGTTCTTTGACCCCCCGCCCTCTCGGTCCCAAACGTCCACTCAATTACCACCTCGGTCCAAATCCCAGCGACAGCCCCCATCAGCGTCGCAGGGAGAATGGAATGTATCCGATCGGCTACCGCTGCTCTCCTCGGATGGCAATTATGCCACGGACTACCAGCTCGCACTTCACCTCGCCTCTCAGGAAGCGGAGCCGCTATCGCTGACGTCCACGGGAAACGGATCATCCTCCGACTGCAAAGTCGCTTGGTCCCAACTCATGGCACCGATCGAACCCCCCAAATGCACCATCCATGGCGAGCCAACCAAGGAGTACACTGTGAACAAGCCCGGGCAGAATAAGGGTAAAATGTTCTTTATCTGCTCTCGGTACGTTTCCCACCTCTCCTCGGGGATTTCATCACGTTATCGCGCCAGGCTGAATTTGATTTTGTTCCCGGTGTCTAAAACGTTCGCTTCGCTGACCTAAACGGCTGACCTGCAGTCCGGTCGGACCTGGTTATGACAAGGGCAAGGGGGAGCGGCCTCGCGAGGAAGTGGACCATCGTTATCGCTGCAATTTCTTCAAGTGGTCCGCAGATGTCAGACGCGAAGCTCTCAAGAAAAAAGGAGGGAAATTGTCAATGAGCGGGCCATGACATTATCGCGTCTTCGCCACTGCTTATCGCGTCGGGCCCTGTACCACGCACGATGCATCCTTGTATTGGTGTAATATAATACAGTCGCGCAAGGAACGTGCATCTTCCCGAGCCTGAGGTCGTCGGATGGCATAATTGCAAATAATGCGCGACCCTCCAGCACGAGGAGAGATAATATGTGACATACCGACCCACGGCTGTGGTCGCCTCAGCTCGCACCGCGGACCTGCTTCTTGGCCGGACCAACGGTGGTGTTGTTGACCTGCACGCGAGTGTGGAGTGAGAGGTGAGGCAGGTTCGGATGGCGTGATTCAGGCTCACCTTGGTCGCGAACCGCAGTGATGTCAACGACTCGTTGATGTGTGCGGCGAGTGGGGAGAGGTTCAGGATCATCTTTGCAATACACCGGTCATGAACAACACAGCATCGGTACCAACGCCAACATCGACAGTGGACGTACCAGCGTTTTCGAGTGCCCACTCAATGAATGTTGTAAAAGGTAAGTGAGCTGCCCAAGGCAAAATCGGAGAGGAAGGGCAGCAGGGCAGCACAAGTTAGCGAAGATCGCACACGATCACCAATCAAAAATAAGGAAGGAAGTCACGAGAGAGCATGCATAGATGATCGACCCACCTTCGAATTCCTGTACGGAATATGTTTCTCCGCTTTCTCCCCCTTCTCCCCCAATGCGGCGATGACGTCCCCCAGTGCGCTCAAGCTGCGATTAATGTTCTGTGTCTCCTTCAGCCGTTCTTTGTGCCCTGCAGCGCCGCTGGAGTTCAGGCGTTCACTTCCAGCCAGGTCAACAAGATTGAGGCTCCCCTCGCACCGTTCTCCTGTGTGTTCATTGCACCCAGAAATTCGAAGGGTGAAGACTGAATGCGATCGGGATGAACGTTCGTTCATGAGCGTTGCCGCCACGGTACGCCGTGAATTCGCTAATCTTAGGAGCGCTGAAACTTCACGAGGCGTACGCAGGGACATCACGTTGACGTCAGTCACTCGCGTATTTGCGCTTGTCGCAGTCTTTTCATGTTTAATATCGTGCTTCTTCTTGTCAAACTCGCCTTTCCCGAGCAGGTCATTGATCGTCTCGTTGTACTGTCATTTTTCAGTCAGTGACAATCGAACAGAGAGGGAATCAGAGAAGAAAAAAAACAGCGGAACTCACGATTTCTAAGAACTGACCCTCCATAGCATAATCCCAACCTTTGATCTTCAGGGACTCTGCAGCTCTAAATACTTCGTTGACAGCGCGAGGTATCATTCCTTCTGTATCTGCGGTCTACAGGAATTTATACAGCATACGAGAATGTGACTCGGGATGTACTTACGGCGCCGCCCTCCATAGTGAAAGATTTTCCAGAACCTGTCTGACCATATGCAAAAATACAGACGTTGTACCCATCGACGCAGCTCTGTGCAAGGAGTGAGATCTCCTCGAAGACATCACTTTGCGTAGATTCAGGATTGAACACCTGTATTTAACTGTCAGTGACAAACTTTAGAATAGAAACGAGGACCTTACGCGGTCAAATGAGAAGGTATAAACTTCCTTACGCTCTTGACCCATTGCACTCGAGCTCGAGGAAGTCAGGACAATTTCCTTGTGGTCCACCCTGTCCGGGAAGGCGATGTCCGCCAGGAGACCCTTTGCATGATCCTCCGGTTTTGAACCAAAATTTGAAAAAGGCCCTGGACCCGCTGCGCCTGTAGGCAGGGAAGCAAGTTCGTGAGAGAGGACAGGCCGGACACGACAAAAAACGCGAATGTTTCCCTTGAGTTCTTGGACCATGTTGTGCAGCCTCCTGCGGACCATCTCTGCCTCTCTAGCCTCTTGCTCCAAAAAAGCAATGCGCCGGAGAGCAGATTGATGATCAAAATTCTGCTGTGAAGCGGTCGATGCCACGGTATCGAGTTGCGCTTGCAAGGCATCCTTCTCCGTCTGGAGCGTGCTCATCTGTCCGTTGAGCGTCATCTGCGCTGCTGACTGGTTGGAAATCATTGACTTGAGTGATGTCACAGTTGTTCGTTCTCTGGCCAGGTCCTCCTTAGCGGACCGAAGTTCCTCTGAAAGCTGCCTGATTTCATTTGCACGTTTCTGGAGCTGGACCTCAAAGTCCAATATTTCCTTTGCATGTTTTAGACGAAGCTTCTCGAGTTCTTCGGAAGAGTCGACGAGCTGGCGACGCTTGTCCAATTCTGCTTCCCTGGAAGAAGCAAGTTCGTGAAAGAGAGCACGGTGGTCCGCCTGGATATCTGCCACCTTGGCGCGTTCTACATCCAATTGCTGTGCAATATGGAGAGCGTTGGCTTCTTGAACGCTTCCAAGGGACATGACCTGATTCTGAAGATCTCGGATGGCATCCACGGTCCGCGCGGGTCCGGAAGCAACGCGTGCTGCGGACCTGGCGGCCGCATTGAACGGCTTCGGAGGGGCACTGGTCGCACGAGTGCTACGACGTGGCAGAGTAAGCCTTGGGGGATCTGGTTTCGTGAGCCTAGAGATTGAGCGAGGATTGCTGCGTGAGGCTGGTTGGGGATGTGAGCTTGCATCGGTGCCAATGGCGGGAAGTTTCCTGGGTTGGTCAAGTGCCTCATCGTCGATGGGCGATAGCTTGCGCTTGACCATGGTTCTCGGTGCGGGAGTCGAGGTACAGACGGGCGGCGAAGAACAAACTCGAAACGACATGAGTACGTACAACACGAAAATTGCCAAAACCGGTGAAATTGCGACGCGTTGATAATCACGTGACTGATCACCACACACGTCGACGACATTAACGTTTTTGAATTAGTACGTCACAACGTTATTCGCTGGCAAGCTTCGGGAGTCGAACGAGCTACCCCGGTGTCCATATAGGGTGCAACGAACGAGTTAAGTATTCGATACCGGACCTTGCTAAGGATTCGAATGCAAACCGATTTAACAGAGCAATACGCAGCACAATCAGGCCCGAAACGTACATAGAGGACGAAGAAAAGTAAAGGAAGAGTCACTGGCATGCCCAATCTCTAGTGGCTCAGTCAGCCTTGTGATTAAATTCATGGATGGTGTGTCTCCGCAAGATCTTCATCTTTCTGTAGCCACCCGCATCGCCAAAGAAGTGCGATCCCCCTAAGTTCCCAATGTCCATTGCAAACCAAACCCGCTTCCGGGCCTCAGCCCAAGGGTGTCAATGGCTGTACGGTCGTGTTGGTGGGCCGGTGGGCGCGCCTACATAATATTTTGTCGTATCGCTTATCAATGAGACGTAATTGCCACGAACTCGACCGCGCTGTCCTGTTCGGGCTGCTGATCCGCGCACCCCGTCGTTATGTGACCAGATATGTTGGCGGCACGCTCGCGTTGGTGTTGGCAGTGACACTCTGTTACAGCCGCGTTGCGTATGTCCCACAAAACGCGTCAATGCCGTGCATGGAATGTTCATGGCTGCGTCAACATCTTGTCGCGGCATCGTTATTTACTTTCCCTCCAGTTCGTGTCGCACTAGATTACATAAGTCATCAATAACATCACGTGAGATCGTGCACTCTGTATTTTGCGTCAAAAGTGCAAGCCACCGGACGATGGCAACGCTCACCAGACGCGTTCCCCATTCCCTGCCGCGGACCCGGCATACTCAGTTAAGATTGTATGCGTCCCCATCTGGCTTCAAACGCAAGACAGGTCACCGGGACAGCGAGGGTGCAGACGGCAGCTTCAGCGAGCAGTCGACAACCAGGCGGAGGAGGGACACGGTATGACCACAGTGTAACCGTTCCACCATCTTGCTGACCGTCTTTCAAAGGCTTTTCTTCCTATGCCGACTTCTCAGCTGACCCATCCACTTTTTCAACCAGACCATCTTAGCCGGCTCGCACTTCAACCGTTCCATCCAGTAAGTAAATTACTGGTTTTGCGCTTTCCTTACACCTTTCGCTGCCTTTGTGCTTATTTATTCATTCCGCTCCTTAGGAAACAATTACCCCTGCAGTTGCCTCTCAAGCACTCAAATTCCCTCATAATGAAAAGGATCCCTTCCGCATATTCGGCCTTCCCCGCAATTTGCTAGTCGAGGTTGGTCAACCCAGTCGACGCGTTTGTTGCAAAGAAATGTTCAACGCTTGACTCTTTAGTTCCGAATTCTTTCTGCACCTTGCTCTGTTGTGCGCGGCATCACCATTGATATCATAAATAGACTCGACATCGCCAATCAGGCTTCGAGCACCAATCACCGCCTTGTTTTCAGTAAGCCAAAATGCCTCCTGCAATATACGTCACCATAACATATCATCAGCTGGCGCCGCGGGATGCGGAAAGAGCGTCTTGCTACTTCAAGCATTGCAGTATTGTCATGCGCGCAACTGGATCGTTTTTTATCTTCCCCGAGGTGTGTCGTTCCCTTCAACCATGACTTCACATTATTCATACGGATACAGCCATAAATCTTGTGAACTCGACAACAACTTACGCCTACGATCCTCGCACACGCTTATATCAACAGGCTACGTTCGCCTATCAAACTCTGCAGCGTCTGTTGACTGTGAACAGCCGCCGACTAGAGTGTATTCAAACGACGGCTGATGTTGAGCTAGAACGCAGAGCAACAATCCCAGCAGGGACGCAGCTTTCCGACCTGGTTAGGGCAGGTGTCAAGGAGCGAGCGTTGGCGCCCACTATATTTACAGCTCTGATGGAAGAACTGCAGAAACAAACTGAGTAAGATCCTCCATTACGTGTATAATTTCCCGACCAATTCTCATGTTTCTCAAACAGATTCCCCGTCCTGTTGGCTATCGATGACTTCCAGGCGATTTATTGTAAGACGAAGTACCGAGATCCTCACTTTTCCGCAATCAAACCCTATCACCTTTCTATTCCGCGTCTCTTACTCGAATTCGCAAATGGAAAACGTCACTTCGTAGGTCTCTTCGTACAATTGGTTCTGCAGGTGTGAATGTGCCATTGTCCACATAGGCGCGCGGTGCAGTCCTGGGAGCCCTCTCGACCACAAACGTCGAGTTCCAGCTCCCGCTTGAACTTGCCGAGACGCTCGGCATTCCTCCTTTTTCGTATGACGGACCCTACGTCAAGCGCTCTTCTTTGCTGCAGGCGTATACACAAGGTCTTGAACGCGTCGCTGTACCGGACGCCCTAACTGTTCAAGAAGCGATGGAGGTGTTTGACCTGTGGAGCAAAGACGATGCAATTCCTTGCGGTACGTTCCTGTCGTCCTGCAGAATGGGTGAAACTGGTTTGTGGTACTGAGGTGCGCATATACAGTGCCCACTGACGAGCTGTTCTTGTCAAAATATAGCGAGTCGTGTGGAAATGCGAGGGAGTTTGTGTGGAAGGGACTGTTAGCATCGCTGTCGGCGTGACACGACTCGTCTGAGCGGGATGCTTTGGTAGTGGTAGTTTGGTGTAATGGAGGCTATTTTCCTTTGCTTCTTGGTGACTACACGAACAGTTGACTAACCTAAGATGGCTCATCAGCGGAACGCACACTTCCTCGCATGGATGAATGTCTTAGCATATTGGCACTTCAATTTCAGATATCAGCCGTAGAACCGTGACAGAGCATGTCATCCTCTGGCCCCAGCCCTGGCTCCAGGACGTCTCTGCCGCTGTTACAGTATGTGGTACATACAGCAACTTTGGCAGTCATATCGGTCCAGCACTTTCTTATGGGAACACGATTCAACATTCGATTCGCATTGTCTACACATCTCTACTACAATTGATGATAGCGAGGCAGTGAGCACGGCGAACAAAGAGAATGCTCTGACTTCGTTTTCTTACCAAGACCCCGAAAGCAGCAAATACCTGACCTGCTGGCTGGTTGCAGGTGACCACTTTTCTTGTGACCTAGCTCACTGGTGTTATACTTGCCTCCCTCCCCCCTCCGCTGGCGCAGAATCAACTTTGATGGTTGACGAGTCCTGGTTCATCGCGGGAGTTCCCGTGTGCGATAGGTCAAACGCACGCAGAAACACTGAGATGGGGGAGTGGTACCTTGAAATCATTCAGCCGGATCCTCGGTAAACACCACGGTCGATTCCGGTCAGCAGTGTCGGCGAAAGCGCGTCCCATCACTGCGGCACCGGGCAGAGTGCCTGGGCAAACCCAGTCGTCCTCGATGGATAGGTAGCCCGTACGGCCGTGAGAGGGACTGCGTCGGCACGTTTGTGAGCATGTACGGAGTCAGTCTCAGCGACATAGAATGCAGTGTGCTACTCACTGACTGCTAGCGCTACGGTCGACTGTATGGGAATCACTGATCGTTGATCAGAAGTTTGACCCACTGGTGGCCATGCATACTATGGGAGCCGTGGTCATGGCTTCCCCCTGTCATAAGCTTTCTGGTCTGCCTTTTTTTTGTGGAATGTAACCTGTGGCCGAGAGAGCGCACGACTGCGATCTGGTCAGCGAGTGAAGTCGGCTATAGTGATGATCCATCTCAACCAACTATCTGTGTTTCGGGGTTTCATAGGTTATCAACGTAGACCCTTCCGCTCAACACGTCACTTATATCATGGCAAAAATGATACATGTATCCCCCACCACCGATCGTGTCATCGTAGTGCGCCGCGAGCTCGTCCACCAGCGTGATCAGATGTGGCACGTTCATGTCGCCGATCACACCTATTCCATCGGGGCACCAGATCTTGCCTTCCTCGGCGGCCCATCGCCACTGCTACCGTCGTCGCCCGCGTCTATGTCAGTCTGCACGGGGCCGTGGGGAAAAACAAGGCGCACCAGGTAGCGGACCAGCTCCTTGTCGCTCGGCATCACGCGCTGCCATGCGTTCCCATCATCCGCACAAAAGATGCGGAGCGAATCAAGCGCATACGGGCCCACGCCGGGGTAGTGCGGCAAAAAGGGGAGTGGTGTCCGTTCTGCAGATAGGGGTGACGCCAACGGCGCGCCCGAGCAGCCTGTGGCTCGTCGATCTTCAAGGACGCGCTCGGACATGTCCTTCAGCCAGCTCGCTCGTTTGTTGTATAGTCCAAGCGGTCGCAGCAGCTCGACGAGCTCGTCTTGCGGGGCTGGCGAGCCGGCATTAGCCTCGCTGGTGAATCAGACGACCGTGCTGGTGCGACACACCATCTGCGAGATCCCGAGGTGTCGGCCAGCGCGAGAGGATCTTGCAAAATACAGGAATAGCCGCTTTTCCGGTAGTGACGTTTAGCAGTCGGACAGCGACGAGCACTTTCCATGGGTCGTCCCGGACACTTTCTGATATCCAGATGCAAAAAGGGAATTGATTCACGTATGGACCCAGGTAGAGTGTACGCAAAATCGCCTACCCTGTACAAGTATCGGTTTGAGTCGTCTGAGCATGATCACGAGGTCGTCAAATAAGCCGGGGCTATTGTGCCACGACGGGATGTGTCTTGGATTACCTGCAGCGCCTTCTGGCTCGACGACAGAACCGGGGTACTCGACACCCAGAGATTCGATGTATACCGGGGTAGGAGAACTGGGGGACGTGACTGGCCAATTTTTCGGCACCAAAGGGTGCCCAAAATACTTGGATGTCTTCGATGGTAGCGCTCCCACGCCGGCATGTTCGCCACATTGTACGCTGCGGCGCGCCATTTCTCTGCCTCTACCGCCGACAGAAAGGTGTTGCGATGGTGCCACCTTGTGGGAGCCTTGGACGGGGCGCCGAGTGCGGGCCATCTGCTTCTCCACTGTGACACGGCGAGGGCGAGGGCGGGTCAATGGAATGCGCGACTGGCTGGCACGTGAGAGGGTAGCGCTCCTCAGCGTTGGCCGTTCATTTCGGAGTCGATCGACATAGCCACTGGACTGGACTCATTAAATGTCCCCGCCGCTCTTTCTCTCCTACCGCCATGCCAAAGCAGATCGTCAACGACATCCCCGGGGCCGTCCCCCCTCTGCCCACCTTTTGTCCGTCTCGTTCAGACCTCTCCCGTTGGTTCTCTCACGCCTCCCACAGCTCAGGCAGTGGTGTCAAGGGGCACCGTCTATGTCTCTGGGAGCATCGGATGTGACGAGGAATACAACATCATTGGCGGGATACAGCAGCAGACCGTACGTCCACCCTCGATCTACGCGATCGATCGTCTCGATCCCACCCTGTAGCGCGCGGCGCTGGAGAACATGCGGGCCCTCCTCCGGGGGGCTGGATCCGATCTCAGACACGTGCTCAAAGTGACCGTCTTTTTGTCCAACCTCGCGCGCGACTTTGCAGAGTTCAACGAGATCTATCTCGAGGTGCGCTGGCTTGCGATGTGATGGCACCGAACGGCGTTGATCGGTCTCTAGTACTTTAATGACCCGGACACGTTGCCTGCGAGGACGTGCATCGGCGTGGCGTCCTTGCCCATGGGTGCGTTTGTGGAGGTCGAGTGTATAGCAGAGCAGCGTTGAGTACTTGTACTGTCGCACGAGAAGAGTAGCATTACTACCAGACATCCGCCGTCACGCCTCGAACGCTCAGGAAAAGGACCGGGTCGAGGCAGCCGTGGGCGGACGACTGCCGGCCGCGGCGTTGCGCCAGGCGGGCTGCTTTGCGCGGAGGCCGTGGAGGACGTCGGCCAGGAGTCGGCGTATCTCGGGCATGTAGCGATCGAGCGCGTCCGGGGAGGCGTCCTCGCCGATGCACTCCTCCAGCACGGACCGGAGCTGCACGGGGATCGCGTAGAGATCGCTGGGCGGGCGGGGTCAGATGGGCGGGCGGGATGGGGGACGGGCAGGGCAGACCTGGTCGGGATGTCGTAGCTCTCGAACGCGCGCACGACGGCGTTGAATCCGGCGCCGAACTGGACGTAGCAGACGGAGACGTCCTCGGGGGAGGCTTGAGCGCGGCTCCAGCGGTGGAGGGCGGCCTCGAGGGCCTTCATGTCGCGGATGAGGTTGTGCACGATGGCGGGGACGTCGGCATGAAAGGTCTGGGAGAGGGGTCAAGGACGGGCGGGGTCATCGGGGCATGGCTCACGGATCCTGTACCAGCAGGGGGCATCATCGTCGCGAATGGGATGTGCCAGAGTGTATTCCAAGGGCAATTATATACTACGACACGGGCGAGAACCGGGTGAACACTGGCGACGCCTCCCTCCTCTTGGGCCCTCGTCGGCGCGGGTCCGTCACCATCAGCCCGCTCAGTGCACTGCTGACCTCGAGCTTGAACGCGGGCTGGGGGTGTGCTGGATCAGCGACGGCCCATCATCCGTCGTGGGGCAACCTACATCGGTTTTCATAGCGGAGAGCAGTGGCTGCACAGCCCGGTAGGCCCAGCCAAATTCGTCCATCATCCGCTCCTGTTCCGACGTGCTGCACGTCAAGAACCGCGCCACGCGGAGCTGGACGTCCCGCTCGGTGATGTGATGGTACTGCTGGGTCGTCTGGGGGAACCACGCATCGCGTTTCTGCCGCGCTGCCTTGTCCTGCGCCTTGAGGGCGTTGCGGCGGTGGACGAGGTGGACGAACGTCTTGAGGTGGGTGTAGCGGAGCGTCGCGAGGGCGTCCTCGGCGTCACGCCGGAACCGGTCCATTACGAGCATGTCTGCGTCGAGGCGCTGGGGCGCGCGTGAGCGGGAACGAACGCGCGGGCGTGGGGGCGCACCTGGAGCGCCTG
Source organism: Tylopilus vinaceipallidus (assembly GCA_038089215.1). Taxonomy (NCBI): domain Eukaryota; kingdom Fungi; phylum Basidiomycota; class Agaricomycetes; order Boletales; family Boletaceae; genus Tylopilus; species Tylopilus vinaceipallidus. Next base: position 27,170 of record JBBPKK010000035.1, read on the forward strand.
CTTGAACGCGGCCTGGTCGGGGTAGGCCTCGTCGATGTCCATGTAGGCGGAGACGTCGTGGCCGACGCGGTGGTCGACGAGCTCCTGGTGGTACTCTGCGAGCTGGGACCGGAAGAGGGTCTCGAGGTCCCTGGCATGCTGGTGCTTGAGCTGCCTGATCCTGGCGGAGAGGGTCTCGACGGTCTCGACGGGGGGTGTCTTGGCCGCGCCGAGCCTGCGGAGTGTCTCGGGCCTGGCGGTGTGGGGTGGGTGAGGGCGGCGGGGAGGGGGGCTGCACGTACGGGGGAAGATGGGAGCCCTTGTGGGCGAGGATGTGGTGGGCGAGGCGGACGTGTCTGGGCGTGAGGCAGTCCTTGCCAGCCTCGCGAAAGCCGTTCTTGGGCGTGGATGACATGGCGGTGAGGGGATGATCGATGACCACGACCATGGCCCTCGCCGCGCACCCCCTCCTCGCAGACACCGCCTATGTCCCGTACACGCCCCGGCAGCAGCGACCCCCCAAGCCCGGCCTGAGGGCTGCCGCGCAGAGCATCGGCCTCGGCCCCACCTCGCTCGGCCTCGCCATGCTCGAAAGGATCGCGCACGAGGGCGACGACTGGGCCGAGATATGGCACGCCCTCACCAGGGCCAGGGTGCGTCCCCGCCCCGTCCGATCCCGCCCGCTCACCCTCTCCAGGCCACCCTCCTCCTCCCCGCCAGCCCCGCCGGCCCCGACCCGATCACGCCCGACTTCGTCCACGACCACCTCGTCCTCGTCGATAGACACGACTCCCCCGCCCTCACCCTCTCCGGTCTCCGCGGCCACCTCGCCCGGTGCGTTCCCTCCGTCTGCATCACCCCGCCGCTGACCGTCTGCCCGCAGCGACACCCTCACAGTCAGATCCACCCTCCACCCCGCCTCCAAGCCCTTCCGAGCCCTCCTCGCCTCCCCGGCCGCGCTCGGTGCCCTGCCCCCGCTCCCCGCCTACCCCCCAGAGTCCTCCTACCCCTCCTTCGCTGTCTCCGCCTTTGCCCCCGTCCTGTCTCTCCCCGCCCGACCCACGAAGCCGCCCCTTCCCCCCCGCCCGGGCCTCCGCGGCCCACCGCCATCGTCGGCGCGTCTCCCCTTGCCGTTCGCGTCCCTCTTTGGCCAGAGACCCTCCACCCCTCCGCCCGCCGTGACCTCGACGCCGACCGCGCCTCCGCCCACCCCCGCCGACGCCGATCCCACGGTTGACATATCCGCCCTTGTCATCGATGCCCCCCTCTCCCGCGCGGACATCGCCACTGCCATCCTTGCCGCGCTCAACGGCGAGATCGCCATTGCCCTCGCAGACCAGCCCCCGTGGCTCGTCGAGCGCGTGCATGCGTTCGCCCAGGCCTACCTCCCCTTTGTCAGGCTCCCCGCGGGAAAGAAGAAGCTCCAGGATATTGGTGGCAACCCGAACCGGGTCGTCTATGCCATCAATAGCGCGCTCGACAAGCCTGACGACCTCGCCGACAAGTTTCAGGCGTTTTACAGGGCGATCGAGGTCGAGCTGAGGCAGGAGGGAGCATCGGACGCGAACGAAGCCTGGATACGCGACATCCTCGAGACGATCGAGTCCACGTTGTGCACGCTCTTATATGACAGGTAGGCATTGGTCGTCTGGTCGCTTTTTCGTTCAAACACACCCGCACAGGCTCTTCCTGCCCTCAACTTCGGACGATCCGTCCCACAACGAGGCCCTTTCCAGTCGTGTGGCTGCGTTGAACATGCTCGATCTTGGTCTAGAGCATCTCGATATCGATATCGGGGATGCGAACCGCGCAGAGGTGGACGCCGTCGTCCATACTTGCGGACAAAGTAGGCATGTCCTGCTCGAGCTGCTGTCTACTCACGTCGTATCACAGCCTTGGCTCGATTGGACACTGCTCGCTCTCCCCGGGAGAAGGCGGCCGTGTTGGTCTCTGCCCACAAGCTTATCGTCGGTCAGCATTCCTGTCTTGTTGTACGCTAGGCTGTACTAATGCATCGTAGAGGGCCTCTCGAAAATTCCTCCCATTCGGCTAAAGAGTGACACCAAGGCTCACGGTTCGGAGGTTCCAACGGCCGAACCACCAACAAGTCCATCCAGAACCACCGCATCCGACCAACAAACGGTCAGCGAGCCTCCTCCTTCCGAAGTCTCGCCCGTCTCTGGCGATGTCCTCCTCCCCATCCTCATCTTTTCCGTCGTCAAAGCGAACCCCTCCAGACTGGTATCCCACCTCCTCTACACCCAACGCTTCCGCAACCAGTCTTTTGGCGGCGAAGAGAGCTACTGCTTGATAAATCTCATGGCCGTCGCCGAGTTTCTCGAAAACGTCGACCTCGGGGCGCTCGGGCTCGGCGAGAGCGAGAACAAGGTGCTCAGGTGCGCTTCCGTCCCTCGCCTGGTGTGTTGGTGCTCACCCCACAGATACAGCACGGCCAATCTCACCCCCATCCCGATCGCGCGGTCCAGCGGGCCCGACTCCCCGATTGCGCTTGTAGCGGTGCCGGGGGACGAGCATCCGGCAAGCTTGCGCGGGCGCGTGGAGCAGGGGGTCGATGCGATCGCGGGGAACGCCAACAAGGTCATCTCGGGCGTTGTCGATTCGTCGTTTGGTGTCCTCCGGGCGCTGATGCCCGGGCAGCGGCCGGCCGGCCCCACCGAGCCCACGCAGGCGTCCTCCGTCCCGGGCGGTGGTGCTGGCACGAGCGACACGGACCGTTGGGGCGTTCGGCCGAGCCTGGGTCTGCTCGGCCGTGAAACGGGGTTCTCGATCGCAGGTCTCACGGCGGCGTTGCCAGGCGCTGGGCTCGGGCCTGCGCGGGCGGCGCGGAGCCAGGGTCATCCCGAGGAGCAGAGCCAGCGGGAGTTGGTCGAAGTGTCCGCCTCGTCGCGGCCTGCGTCGTTGAAGTCGCATTGGAGCGGGTACGAAGAAGAGAATGCGGAGGATGAGGAAAAGGGAGAGGGGGGCGACGAAGGGAGCAACGACGACAAAGGAGAGGAGGGGGAGGAGGAAGAGGGAGAGGAGGAGGAGGGAGGGGTGCACGATACGAGGAGCATCAAGAGCTTTGAGAGCATGCTGAGCAGCGGGCGGACGAGGCGCCAGACGACAGTGGCTACGGTACCCTCGGCAAGCTCGGAGTCGAGGTCGATGAGAAGGCAACGGCTGTCGGACTTGACGGACCGGCTGGCCTATGGGGTGGCGGGAATGTCCAGGCGGGTGCAGGGCGGGGGTGGGGACGGATACAGGGCGCCGACACTCTCGGGTCGAATCATGCTTCCGAATCGCCGATTCCTAGAATGCACAGAACAGGACATTCGTGTGTCGGAAGTGGGCGAGCTGTTGCGGGAATACCAGCGGTTGGTTGAGGCGGTGCGCAGTGTTGGCGGATTCCAGGAGTAAACGAGCAGCATTTATGTTGGTAGCTTGTTAGCAGTTAAGACGAGAAATATGGAGCCCAATCCCAATGTATTTGTGCTTGCACAAGTTTAAATACATATAACGGAATCACGACCGTCATGCAAGCCACATTTTCATGTACTCTAAGCCTGCCATTTGGACGGCGTAGACTGTCTCGTCGACGACACCGTTTTCGGTGAGCAGATCCGAACAGTGGAACCCGTCACCCTCGTAGATGGGTTGCGTTGTCGTGTTGGGCTTGTTGAGGCCGTCCGCGGAAACGGTCGCCTCACGCCATGGATCGCCTGCGATGGGTACGACCGCATCAACACCGACACAAAAATAAATGCAAGAGGCGAGACACGCACGAAGACCGTTGGCAAAAAAGAGTCTGTCCACGTTGACGTTCCACCCGTCATACATGGTGTCCACTTCGTTCGCCGACGGCGTCGGCGGCGACGAAAATGCCTGCGGGAACATGTTGACGCATTGCCTCTGTAGCCCGACGGGGATCAGCAAGTTGCGTCCGCTAGCCGCGCTCGCACAACGACATACCTCATCGTAAATGGGCTGCAGGATCCGACTAACGATGGCCGGCTGACCCTCGGGGGGACCGACCTGGTAGTACCCGACCTGGTTGCAGACCATCCAGAACCACGACCGGTTGGCGTCGTTGACGGTCACGTTCGTCCAGTACGACTGGCTCGTATTATACGTCCCGAGGCACGTCCTAGCCACGCACGTGGCGACCCCATCAACGTCTCGGGCAGCTCGCCTAAATAAAAACAGACTCACTCCGCGTCGGTGGTGCCACACACTGCACGATCACGTCAAACACGTCATGCGTTCAAGGGCGTAAGTGTCAACTGATCGACACTTTTTTTTCGCGGACGACTTACCATATGCGTAGTAGGTTTCGTTCCAGAAGGATCCCCATGCATAGATGGCGTTTTCTAGACCCCACCCCATCGCAGGCGCGCTCACGCCGTCCTTGACTTCCAGCGCGTCGCAAAACTCGTAGAACATCATACCCGGACCAGAATCGGGTTGCAGGGACTGCCAATCGAACAGGTTGTATTGCACTGGAATTGGCGTGGCGTCAGCGTTGGCGTCCATCCGGAGAAAGACGAGACGTACACGCGGCGGCGAAATCGTCGACGTGCGAGAGGCTACCGAGTCCGAAGGCCTCCTGAAGAGTCTGAATGGCAGCCATGTTGTTCTCGGCGTAGATTTGGTCGAGGTATGCGATCACAGCTTGAACGTCAGAAGAGCAGTTCTGTGGCATGTACTCCCGGATGGGCGTGAAGTAGCCGTAGTAATCACTGCTCAAAAGACGTAGTCAGAAATGAAACAAGGTGGCACAGGAAGCAAATACAGACGTGATCGCCTCCACGACAGCAGAGGATGCGTAGGCCGCATGAAAGACCCCTGGTTGGCTATTCCGTGGTGTCAGCCATCAGCATGAATTTCAAATTCTTCATGGAAGCAACTTACTTCACCATCGTCCAGCTTGTCAGAGCACCTACGAGGACTCTGTTTCAGCGCTCTCCGGTGTTATAGGCACATGTGCTACGCACCAGAATAACTTCCGCCAATCAAGACCCATGGTGTCGTGTCGGGCTTGACGTTGTCACCCCCAGGCATGGGGAGGTCGACGTTTTGCGCAAAGTAAACGAGGTCCTGGACGGCTTGTTCGATTGTGAGGAGCTCGAGACTCTGTGAGGTAAGATTGTTGTAGGGATTGGAGTACCCGAAGAAACGATGCTCGACAAGGACGGTGGCGCCATTCTGTTGCTGCGCGATTAGGCCGTTGATGGTGTCGTTGGTGAGATAACCTTGGTAGCCTGGCAGAGGATCAGACAATCATATCAAGGGCGAGAAACTGCATGGCGTACCGTCGGCGTCGGTTTCCCCAGGTGTCATAAGGATGATTGGACCACCTAAAAGTGTTTGAGTTCAGGATGCACCAGGTTTGCGGGGGAAAGGGAAGAGATGAACTTACCTTCTTCGTAGAATTCCCAGCTGGTCCAGTATCGCTGCTGGAACGTACCAAGACTAGGGTTGTTGTGGTCGATCAACTGGTCGAAGTAGTACACCGTCGTGATCGGTGGTAAGGCTGTCCCGTTCGGGCTCGTAAGTGTGCGTTCGGGAACAGGAATCCAGGGGATGCCAGGCCTCCCACGCAGCATGGCATTTGGAATGGCTGCATTTGCGAGGGAGATGGGAAGTAAGGCCGTTAGCAGAGTGGCGAGCATCATCTCGCCGAGGGGTCCTGGAGGTTTATCTGCACGAGACAGGTGGGACAAGGACCAGAATTTTATATGGGAAGGATAATGGGAATGATTTTGTATCGCACATGCACTGGCGAGGCCGCCATATGGGTGTCAGCCTCAGTCCATGTGAGGATCCCAAAAGGAATACACGATAATTCTGGGGCTGAGAACATCTATGAATGGAACTGGTATTCAGTGTTCGACGCAGCTATCGCGGCACTTGTGGACGTTTACCAGTAGGCGGATATATAGAACACTGACTTGTTTATCGTTGATGGATCTCGAAGGCCGTCGTTCCTCTTCATCGTTCGTACCCAAGACTATACACCTCACTGAAAGTGCAACCAATACTCATCGGTGCTCGCCCGTAACAACTTGACGTTTCATCATGAGAATTTGTCGCAGCATCTGCTTCTTGTTCTTGCACTTCGTCCAGCATCGGTAAATCCCCGTAGATCTGGCATCACGTGTACCTCGTAGGAATTTCTGGCGTAAACTTACTCATATGTAGATGCTATTCCAGAGGCTGGAATGGTCTACATGTACTGCTGGCATTCTTGAGAGACAGTAAACCATAAAGATACGGATACATACCTCGATTCTCGATTTCAATGCACCTGAAAGGCTGAAGGATATGGCGCTCACGACTTCCCCGGTTTGAACTGCCTTCAACCACCACCGGATTTTTCTTTTGGTATGAGTCGTGAGGTGGTAGGGGATTTAGGATTCCAATGGAATTCTCCAGTAAACAATCGTCTGCGCGCAACCCACAAAGCCATGTGTCGCCATCACGAACAGGCATCAATGCATGTGGACTTGAACACCCGTGTAAGACGGATGGAATGGGGTGGCGAGTGGTAGTTCAAGGAGACGTAGGTAGCCAAAGTTTGTGAGGCTTGTCGCTACGATGAACCGTGGAGACTAGATAATGATAATTACGTAATATATATGTCCGAGGTTGTTTTTCCCCATCGCCGTGCCAGGGCAGCCTGCGATGACAGAGTCCACTGGCATGTCCTGACGCGGCCAGTTTCTCTTGCTCGTATTCTGGCACCGATGTCTCCGTTCTGTCATACTTTGCCGCGGGTGCGGCAGACACGTGGTTCATTAATTTGGCCTTGCCTTCCCCCATAAGAAAGCACAGGAAACCTGGCGGTTCTGGCCGCGACGGCGTGCTATAAATACCCTTCTTTTCATGCAATGTTGTCCTACAGATTATCGAAACGAGGGGCCAAAGCACTGGGCGTCTTGTTATTGTCTTCCGTCGCATTGCTCGTCTACGCACGCTGGTATGACCCCCTTCAAGTATTTTCTGCTGGTGAACCACGGCTTCCCCCGCTGTATGAATCTGTCAGAGCGAAAGAACAATCTTTACCGCACTACAAAGAGTACGAGCGTCAGAAAGTGAAATACTTCCTTTCTGCCAACCATGCCCGCAGTAAGAAACCTAACATTCATTGAACATTGAACATGTGACTACCACGCCCACATTTTATCCAGATTCGGGCTGGGGGAACGTCATGCAAGATTTCGTCATGATGGCCTTGCTCGCCCATGCAACCAACCGATCGTGAGTATCTTAGTCGTCTCGTCTTTCATCTATCAGATACTTACTTCAACTTCAAGTTTTGTATTTAATGACTACGTCTGGAACGAGCATGACACGCTTTACTCTGAATTCAACGGCAAGAAAATCCCTTCGCGCATTCCCCTCTCTGCGCTCCTCGGCGGTAAGCAACAGCCTAGACTCCATCACTCAAATTCATGCCGTCCGCAGGTCCGATGGTGGGCGACTCATGGCCTCCTGGCGACGATACACCTCTCTCGGTCGACAGAGAATTCTTCCACAAAGTCTGCCCAAGTCCAGCGATCCTGCAAGTGTCAGACATCAATACCGACGAAATGCGCTTTCACGATGATGTCCCATCCGCTTATGTATTTGAAAAGTGGGTAGAGAAGATCAGCTCGATTGAAGATTCATGCCTCATGTTGGACCCAAGCAGCAATCCGATATTTGAATTTTGGTGCGTATCCACGATGTTCTAATACGTCGGCACCCTCTCATGTTGACATGACATTCCGAACTCCACCAGGGTGTTTGGTAGCAGGAGGATGCTGAGTATCTGGCCCTACTTGGGTAAATCACCGGTGTCTACCCATTGGGAATGGTCACCCCTCGTCCACGCTGCTTATAGGAGGAACCGTCGTCTTTTCGAACCCATGCAGCCGTCATTCTTTGACTGGCTTCTCTCTGTTTGGGAGACCACCACGCCAGCTTCTCTGCCCGGGCTTCTCGTAATACACGTTCGACGAGGAGACTTCAAAGATCACTGTGTAAATCTTGCCAAGTGGTCTGCGAACTGGAATGCGTTCAATTCATTCCCCGAATTTCTTGACAAGTTCGACCCACCAACCGACGGCGGTGGGGACGAGGCGTCTGAGCAGAAAATGCAACTCTACATGCCGCGCTGCTACCCGACGATCGAACAGATTGTCGAGAAGGTTAGGCAAGTCCATTCGGAGGCCACAGATCCTCTTCGGTATCTGTACATCATGACAAATGGGGACGTGCCTTGGGTTGAAGAACTGAAGGGTGCGCTTGCACGGCACATGACTTGGGATCATGTTGGGAGCAGCCGGGATCTGGATCTTACTCGGGAGCAGAAGCATGTTTCACAGGGTCTGGACATGTTAGTCGCACAACGGGCTCAGATATTTATTGGCAATGGGGTAAGTACCATCCTCTTCTACCACATCTTTGTATTGAATCAGGAATCATCAGTGGTCAAGTTTGACGTCCAACACGGTCATGTTGCGTATGGCGCAAGGATCACAAGTAGAGGCGAACAGGTTTTGGTGACAACAATGCAGACCATGTTTCATGATGATCTTATGGGGTGAAATCTTACTGTACGATTAGTGTTTGTAGTGACTGATGACCAGATGTTTGTGCTTGTCACCTGCTAGTAGCTGTAGTCAAATCTAGTCTCGGACTTTACCATCAAAGTAAACACCTACCGCGGGCCAAAACTTGCGGTGGTTTTGCCCTGCAGAGAATGTCACAATGCCGAATCTCGTGGTGTTTCTTAACCCTTGGAGCATACTATCGCAAACATGTATGTACATATGTAGGCGGATAAAACGAGTGCAGAAGCGTGCCAGGGTGGTGCACGTGTGGTAAACTCAACAATTTAGCAAGGCTCACTGGAGAGAGAAAAAGGTCAATTGACCATCCTCTCGTGACCGCAGAGAATCATGACTCACGACACCAAGAACCTCCTTCAGTACGCTGGCGAGTACTTTGACATGAGCGGGTGCAAACATCGTGTCATGTGAGCCTGCCGAGATCTTCACATCTAGATTACTGATACGATGGTTCCAACCGTTGTGGTCGTCTACGCCTGTATGAAAATCGTCCGTGTTGCGGTACCACGAGCGGTCCTTGGGAACGATGAGCGTTGTGCGTCCACAGTAATGTGGTGGCTCAAAGTCGAACATTGAACCCAAGTTCTTGCGGATTTCTGTGCGCAGCATGTTCTTCCACCTCTCTCCAACGTCTGGGAAGTTGGACAAGATGTGATCGATCGAACGTTCCGTCCAGTCCGCGGTTTTCAGACTCTGGCGCACAGAGGTGGAAGCATAGATAGAATCTAAAAGGATAAGATGTTCCACGACCTCTCCAGCTCGAGTAAGCTTGTCCGCCATGCAGATTGCCACCTGTCCACCGAACGAGTAGCCAGAAAGGATGTAGGGACCCTCGGGCTGAACGCTCTTGACGAGGGTGAGGTAGTGATTGGCCATGGATTCAATCGTTGGGAACCCGGTTTGGGAACCAAAATACTTGTCACCAATAGCATATATCTCGTTTGGCATGTAAGCTCTGATCCGCATGAAAGGCGTTGCTAACCCCGTCATATCGTGTACGATAAAAAGAGGGGGGTGGATGCCCTTCTTGATGGGCAGGAGTTCGATGAGGGTACCGGTGCCGGCGTCCTCGGCTTCCATGATCGCGCGCGTGACTTGTCCCATAGCATCAATGATCACGTTGCCTAGCTCCCGAATAGTAGGCCTAGCAAGATTCGCGTCGGGTCAACAAAACTCAGTCGCTTCGTGACAACTTACTTCAAGTAAATGTGGTTCAAACCAACGTGGACATTGAAGGTCTTGGAAATGATACCAGCAGCTTGAACGGCCATCAACGAGTTGAGTCCTAGAGCGAAGAGATCGTGTGCGGTTCCAAAGGGTCCGTTCTGGGCCTTCAACATCTTGCAGAAAACATTCATGAGCTCAATCTCCACGTCGCCTATGGGGGGTACCACATCATCCTCGAGGTCAGCTGCGAATTTCGCAAGGTCCATCTGTTTCAGTGCCTTCCGGTCAATCTTGCCACTGGACAACGTTGGAATTTTCGGGAGGACAGCAATGAGGGAAGGGCGCATGAAACGGGGGAGCCGATCGGCGATAAAAAGCTTTAGTGCTTCTTTATGATCCTCTAGTTGGCTTTGAGCTTCTTCATTGATTTCTACGAACGCGACAATGGCCGGAGCATCCTGCAGCGTGCAAATGACGACCATACCGCGTTTCACAGCGAAATACTTGTCAATAGTGTCTTCAATCTCCCTTAGTTCGATGCGCTGACCGCAAAGTTTGATCTGCCTGTCAGCGCGCCTACAGTACTCTATATCTCCATCGCTGCGATACAAGGCAATATCTCCCGTTCTGTAAATCCGCTCGCCCGGAACAAAAGGGTTTGGAATAAAGACGTTTGAAGTGAGTTCTGGCTGATTGAGATAACCGCGTGCAAGCTGGATACCCCCAATGTAGAGTTCACCCTCTACTCCGACAGGAGAGGGACGAAGTTGCTTGTCCAAGATGTATATGCGACAGTTGGGTAGGGGACGACCGATTACACCAATAAGAGCTGAGGAAGTGACGTGGCAAGACACACAATCGACGGAAGCTTCAGTGGGACCATACATGTTGCGCAAGGTGACACGTGCCGACCAATTTTCGATGAGTTTCTTCCCAAGTACCTCACCTGCAACGACGATGGTCTCAAGGCAAGGGTATTCGTCAACAGGCACGATAGCGAGGATAGAAGGCGTCACGTGCAAGACACCGATGGACAGAGTGCGAAGGGCCCTGGAGATATCTCCAAGTACCAGTTCCTTCTTTCCTGTGACGAGAGTTCCGCCGTGCGCAAGTGTCCCAAATACATCGACAATGAACGGATCGAAGGTACATGCTAGGGAAGACATGACGCGAATACCTTGGGTGAAGCCATAGACACCCGAGTTTTGCACGAGGTTGGTAATCGAGCGGTGTTCTATCATGACACCTTTGGGCTTGCCAGTACTGCCACTCGTGAACCTTGGAGGAATCAGCGTGTTGCCAAAGGAAAAGACAAAAAACGCGTACATGATATACGCAAGGCTCGAGGGCGTAAGCCCATCGACTCCGAAATTTTCAGGCTCGAACCTATCAAATTGTTTTTGCTGACCCAGGCGGTCAATGTACACAATCTGCATGCACGGTCAGAGAGCGCCGCCAAAGTGCGAGGGAGTGACACACCAATGCTTTGCCCGCCAGACTATTTTGGAATTCAGAGGAGTAATTAGCCGTGGTCAACAAGATTCTGGCACCACATTCCGTCATGATAAACTCTTTCCGGAGGGTCGGATCGTCAGCATCCAATGGAACAAAGGCACCACCGGCTTTGAGAACCGCCAAAATACCAACGATTTGGCTTATTCCACGGTCAAAGCACAAGGCGACGATATCGCCTGCACACAGTCCCTGCTGAATCAGAAACTTTGCAACACGGTTGGCCATGCAGTTGAGTTCTTTGTATGTCACGGACTCTGTGGCTTCGAACTCGACGGCCGTAAAACACGGCGTTCTGTCAGCCTGTTCTTCGACCAGACGATGGAGGAAGCTCTCCTTCACAGCCTTTTCAGTGGTGGACGAAAACTCCTTGATGAGCTTCTGGTGCTCGGATTCGCTGACAACAGAAATGTCTCTAATCTTGCTCTCAGGGTTCTTGCCGAGCATTTCTACAAGAGAGATATAGGCGTCCAAAAATTGACGAGCTGCTCCTTCAGTGTAGAGGCGGTTGTCGAACCGAAGAATGGCATGCCCATCGCTAGGGTGAATGGTGAGCAAGAATTCATACTGTTCTTCTTTGTTCGGAATCGGGACCACGGACTCGACGGTAATGCGGTCGGAGTCAAGCCGAGAGATGGTCTCCATGTTTGTTCCTCCAGAAGCAAATAGGTGTTTGAAAAATCCACGACTACTAGACGAAGATTTACCCAGGCCAACAAGGTCCTCATAGGTCACTTCATCATGGGCCAAGCACTCCATGAGAACAGTCTTAAATTCCTTCAGGTATTCCGTAAATGTCTGTGTCTCGTCGACGACAGTTTTGATGGGCAGCACGTTGGCAAAGAAACCGATAACGTTAATTAGCAATGTCAGATTACGTTGGGTGACTGCAGTTCCGATTACAAGTGTCGACTGGCCAGAATATTTGTGGAGGAGGACATTGTAGGCTGCAAAGAATGCTGCGAACGGTGTGGCGGCAGCTGACTTGGTCAATTTTAGGTATTGTTCAAGCCCGCTGATTCGAATCCTGGACTCGATTTGAGTGACTGGCGCGAGTTCACGAACCGAGGGGGTTGCGAGAGTAAGGTGAAGAGGTTGCGTATCATCCAGTCTCTCTGACCAAAATCGCAGATGTTGTTCGCGTAGCTTTGTTCTGCGCTCGGATGTCTTCAGAACCCAGTCACTGAAGTCAGAGTAGTGCAAAGCAACATCGGGTAGGCTTGTGAAGCCGTCCAAGTAAAGCTTGAACATTTCGTAGAAGAATATACCGAGTGAAGCTTCGTCGATGATAATGTGGTGAACAACAACGTTGAACGCCCATACGTTGTTTCCAAGGTTGAACACAGTCACAATCAGCAAGGGCAAACTGTCAAGCTTGAAATTAGGTTCGTTATTGAGCACAATACACATCTCGTAGGCTTTGGCCACTGGATCGGATTCTCCGGAAAGGTCAACGATTCTCGCCTGAAAATCGATATCAGAGTAAACGATCTGCTCGAGTTTTCCTAGCTCTTCATTCCATGAAAATGCAGTACGCAGCGCCCCGTGACGTTGGACAACCTCCTTGATAGCCTCTGCCATACGGCTCACGTCAAGAGGAGTTTCCACCCGGACAGTGACAGTGAAGCTTTCGTGGGTATCCCACTGAGTGGCTCCGTATCGAGACATATTTGGGTTTATTTTTTCAATACTGATACGTTCGCGAGCGTTGTCATGCTCGTGCTGGGGTTGGTATTCGGTGAAGATCACATCATACAAATATAATAGTATGCATACCTGGGCTAACCAAATGCGGTATTGGTGGGGCGACGCATCTGCCGTATAGAATTCATCGTACGCAAGGCGGCTGTTGAGGATAGGAACAAGAGTGTTTCCATACTTCACGACACCGTCTCCATCTGACCGCTCGGTGTATACAGAGCCTGAGCCGGCCTTACTCAGCATCGCATTTAAAGCACCGATCGTCATGGAACCAAGGAGCTCGATCTGGCTAACCCGAATGCCAAGACAGGATTCGAGTTTATTGCTGTAGCGGGTTGCTAGAAGAACCGTTTGAGCGATATCCTATGGAGAAGTTGATAGGCTCACCTGTAAGGGAATCCAAACCAAAGCTAGTGATCAAAGCATCGTCTCCAATCTGCTCCAAGTTCATGTTCAATAATACAGCAAGCAAGGAAGCAGGAGATTCAACATCATCACCCTCGTTGCCTCCAGCGCCGTTGCTAGAGAGGTATCGCTTGGCCAATAGGTGTCCGTACAACAATGGCTCGCATGTTGGGTAGGTTTCGGGAATTTCTCTGATGTTAAGCATCGGCACATAGTGGGGGATTTTGCGAATGAGAGAGTCTCCAATGAAATTACAAATTTGTGCAGTCGTCATGCCAATCTTGGCGAGCTGAGCAGTGTTATTGGCTTTGCCTTTGGTGGAGCGTACAAGGCGCTTGAAGATACCCGCATCGATAATCGGTGGGAAAGACAGAGAAACAGTGTTAGGGATCGTGTCTGCAATACGATCCAAGTACCTGTCCATGCGGTAAATATCTGGCAGAAAATGGCTCATCGATGCTTACATTTGTGAGGAGCAGTACGCAGCTTGACCTGCATTGCCGAATACAGATATAGTGGTGGAAAACAACAACATAAAGTCGATCTTCGCAGGATCAATGCAACTGAGAAGGGTGTTCAGGACAGCGACTTTAGATTGGTAAACATCGTCAAATGACTTTTGCGTCAAATTGGTGAGTCTGGCATCCCGAAGGACGACCGTCATGACGAAGACACCCCCGATTGGTCCAGCTTCCTGAGCTTGTGCAATGACAGCGGCAGTCCTCGTTGTGTCAGTAGCGTCGGCGGCGATCACCTTGACCTGCACGCCTGTGTCACGCAGGCTTTGGACGTACAAGTTGTCGACCCCAGAGAGACCTGCATGTCCGCGACGACTGACAAGGAGAATATGACGGGCACCGTGACATGCCATCCACTCAGTAATGCGCACACCAAGCTCACTGCAACCACCCATAAGGATGTAAGACTTGCGAGGGTCGAAGAGTTGACAATTGGTGTCGATGCTGACTGTGTCGCTGGCAGTTGGGACAATTATCACGGAGTCGATATCGTCGGCAACAGCCCCATCGTAAGAAGACATCGTGACAGTGCGAGAGCGAATGATGAATGGTTCTAAAGCATGACATGATAGTACAGCCGAAATCACGGGAACGAGGGAAGCCGGGGATACAACAGCAAAGTGATTGATGTCCAGGATATACGGAAATGCAACATCGGATGGAATCTTGGGGACTTCGTGAGATTTGATGTGAATGTATGAGCCAAACGGCGAGAGATGCTCCGACCCAAGAGCATATGCATTCTTTCCACTGCCATTGAATATGACGTCAAATTGTGATATAAACCCCGACCTGATCCAGTCTGTGGCGGCGAGAGAGAAGTTGTCGATGAGGACAATGTTGGTGATCGGGATGCCGAGATCAATTGATAATTTTTCTGCCTCTTGTATTAATAGCACAGTGGAAAACACCTTGGCACCAAAGCGTTGGGCAACCTGAATGGCAGCTAAGCCAGCAACTACAAACCGTGGTTAGCCGAAGTCGGATAAGGTAAATTTATAAGCTACCTGAAAGTCCATCGTGTACGAGGACCGTCGAAGAGGCTGAAATAGAAGCGCGTGCAACAAGTCCGATCCACGCAGAGAGGAACATGACTGGCAGAGCAGCCGCCTCTGCAGGCCTGACGTCCTTTGGCAATGCAGCAACTGTATTCTGGGGAACAACGATGACATTTGCGAGGGGTTGGCAAGTGACCCCCACGACCTACATAACCAAATATCAGAGTGGAAACACAGTGAATTAAAGGATCTTTACCTCGGTGCCGACCTCTACCTGGGTAACCGAAACTCCACGAGATCTGACGTGTCCGACGAAAGCCAGTGCAAGCTCTGAAGGAGAGGCTCCAACTTTGATGCCAAATGTGTTGACTTTGATTTCCACATCCAAAGATCTCAGAGCGGAGGGGAAGTAAGTAGCCATTGCAAAGGACTTGCTGGTCAACGCAACGAGAGGAATGGGGTGCTCTCTGAAGTGCGTGCCACCATGAACGAGACGGCGGACGAGGACGTCGCCATCCTTGCTAACCTTCATGTGTTGCTCGAGCAGAAGGGAATTCTCCCGAAGAGTGTGCACGATCCTCTCACGCGCCGCGTAATCCAAAGAATGGTCTTCGAAGAGCACCGAGAATACTTGGTATTCGGGAGATTCTGCAATAAGGCATGATGCGATACCGAGAGCTCCAATACCAGCAGCGTCGTCATTTCCGATGATCCACAGTTCGGCCTCCGCAGAGATGCACTTTGCCACCTCAATAATGTTTCCTTCCTGTCCGTGTTCAAAAGGCTGGAGAATGACAGTCCTGGATGACGGAGCGGGAAGGGAAAGTGTAGGGTTCTTAATTTGAGCACACAAGAGACCCCTTCCGTCAACAAGGTCTGAGACATGAACAACTGATGCGGGAATCGCAGAGAACATGTTGGCCAATGTGTTCAAGGTCACATGCTCAACGCTGGTGTTATCTATCTCCGCGTTGGATTCTAAATTGGGAAATGATTCGAGCTGGTCGACTTGGTCGTCCATGGGCAGAACTTACCGGTCACGGAGAGAAGAACAACACCGTTTCTCCCAATGACGTTGGTGATTGAAGTGATGTTGGGTTGAGCCGCAGCGAGATTGACATGGTGCAGCACCACATCGAAACTAGAGGTAGTGGAAAGTACCGGGAGTGCACTTGGGTGGAACGTACTCACCTGCAGAACAGAGAGTTCGGAGCATCTTCACGAAGGTGCCAGTATTCGAGAACAGACGACCGAGCGTGGCGGTACGGGAGGCTCGCTGTCTTTGCGTCCGCATCAAATGGAGTTCTAGCAATACAGAAGTACTCGACGACGACGCTCGCTTCGTGGAGAAGTGTCTCGAGAGTTAGGGCAAGGTCGGCAGCAATGTGCGTCGTGTCTGCCACATCTGCGATGCGGACGACCCTGCGTCCGGCGGCGGCGGCGTCGCGGACGAGGCAATCGACAAGGGAAGGAAGGGAACCTGCTTGTGGCAGTGGAGGGAGGACTCGAACCGGGAACGCTTTTGGCTGCCACGTGATCGTTAGGCGGCTGCTATCGGATATCGGGACGGGCTCCGTATCGGGTGCACGCGCAAACTCGAGGCCCTCGATCGTGAATAGCACGTTGCACTCCGAGTTCGCGATGATGTAGTTCAATCTAAATGGCCCACTGGATGCCCAGGTCGTGGCCGTCAAGTATGTCCAGATCCCCTTCTTGATCTCAGAATCAAGATTTCCCCCGTCCGCAGAATCCCAGCGGCGAATGACATCGATCTTAACCGGAAGAAAAACACCACCCAAGTCGAATTGCTTGGTCTCCATATTGATGAACATGGCGAGAGCGCACTGTATAACGCTATCCAGGATACCAGGGTGAACGACATAGCCTCTACCAAACACGTCTCGAGTCTTCTCTGGGACCTCGAGGCATGCTAGATATGCCCTGGCACCGTAGCTAGCCTCATCGTCGATCTCGTGCACAACCTTGAGATAGTTCCTGAAGTGGTTTTCGTACCGGTACGCCGAAGGAATGACTGCGTAGAACTCGTCCCCGCTAACGAAGCCCTGAGAACGGGTAAGCTTGTCTTTGATATCCAAGGTACGGGGTGCCTTCTCATCGTAAGCCGGGTTAACGCGGGTGAAAGAACCGCTCGCGTGGACAGAATCTAGTATGATCGTACCATTGTCGTACTCGGGGCTTGCGGCGGCTCTGAATTCCCAGTTATCCCCGTTGATGATGCAACCCACGTGCGTTGGATTCGACCCCGCACCACCAAGAACGAGAGGCTTGTGAATTCTAATGTTGCTAATAACCATGGCACCATTCTCCAGGATACTTTCAACATAACTGTGCAAAAACTTTGAGTGGTGAACGATGAAAATAACTACTTAACACACCCAGAAGCAGGGAAGAGTACTGCATCAAATACAATGTGACCAGTCAAATCGGGGTGAGAATCAACATTGAGACGGAAGTGAGACGGAGAAAGGGGATTAGAACGTGCTCTAAGCCTCTTGGATTGCTGCAATGCGGACTCCATCCAGCAGCGTGATTTATTGTACGGATAGCCGGGAAGCCTTGCTTTCACAAAGTCAGTAACACCATCAGGGGTAGCACATAGCTTGTCAAAATCCACGTTCTTGAAACCAGCACTCAAAAGATTGCCGATACCCTCCAACAGCTGGTAATGCTCCCCAGTATTTTGGGCGGGGGCCTTGAGGTTGGGGCGGCGAATTAAGGAAATGGCTTCACCCCCGCACTGCTCAATATACACCTTCAAGACGGGGTGCGGCGCAACCTCCAAGAATCGTACCCCGTCCGAACCTTCGTCGGAAATAATTTTGTCGATGCAAACCCCAAAGAGAACCGGGCGACGAATGTTATCCCAACAATAAGTGGCGTCGAGGTCCCTATCCAGCCACCTTCCATCTGTAGTAGACATCACGCGCGCGAATGGTGCCTTGGTTCCCTGACTCAGGGGTGTTGCGGAAAGTCGGTCCATGAACACTTGCTCTTGTGACTCCATCAGAGGTGTGTGGAACGCACAAGTGACACGTAGTTTGGCCGCGAAGACCTTGGAAACGGGATCGTTGGCGAGTTCAATGATGGCGTCGATGAGTTCGTGGTTACCAGCTACCGTGACAGCATGTGGGGAGTTGATACCAGCAATCCACAGTCCGGATGTTGCGCCGGTTCGCGAGAAAACCTTGCGAATCATTGTCTTCGCCTTTTGCACACTGACCCCGAGAGCAACCATAGTACCATTTCCCTCTGCGCGAGTCATGGCGGCTGCACGAGCCACTGCAATACCAACCGCCGTCTCGCGGTCATAGTGACCGGAGGCGTAGCCCATAGCAATCTCGCCAATACTGTGTTACAGTCAGCATGGGGAGGAGAGTGGCACTATTCCTTACCTATGACCGACAACGAAATCGTATTTGATACCGAGACTACGCAATAAGTCCACCAGTGCGATTTGGATGAGCACTAAGGAAAATACAACCTCTTGTACGGGCCATATACCATTTTCAGGCAACCTGCACTGGATCCTCGGGACGAGCAGGCCAGTGCGCTCCAGCATCGAATCTTGCCCGTACTTCTCGACCAAGATGCGATCATTCTCTTGGACAGAACTCAGGAAAATTGGGTAACTTTCAGCAAGCTGACGACCCATGGAAACGTGCTGTGGTCCCTGGCCACAAAACACCAGACAGAGCTTTGGGCTTATGGTGCCATTTCGCAAGACAGGTTTTGAGAACTTCAGAGATGCATTGAGCGATGACCCAATGGCAAAAACACGGCTGGGATAAGCACGTGTTTGCCGAGCAAGATCGCGAGCAACAGAGCGGAGCACGCGGTCATCGGTTACTCCGTTATAGGCGTCGACAAGTGCATCTTTCCACCGTCCTAGAGCGGCCTCCGTAAGGGAACCAACGGAAAAGAGGTACAGCGATCTTTTATGATTGCCCGGCATGGCAACAGACCGAGAGGGATCGAAAACCTTTTCCGCGCTCTCCAGTACGATGTGCACGTTTGATCCGCCGATACCAAATGACGAGATGGATGCCACCCATGCTCCATCAGACGCAGCCATCTCTGCGGTCATGTTCTCCAGCTATTGGGGATATTGATCTCGAAGTTCAGCTGAAACAACTTGCACCGCAGCGTAAACGCGTACCTCGGTCTGCACCTGCATCTTCAGGGCGAAGAAATCAACCGCAGGATTAGCCTCAGTGAACCGGATATTTGGAATGACCTCCTTGTGATGTAACATCAAGGCCACCTTCACCAAGCTTGCCAGGAAACTACACCCTTCGCTGTGGCCAATGTTTGCTTTGACACTTCCCACTCTGAAAGTCATTATTGAGGTATGACGAAATTCATCACGATTGAAACATACCTGAGAGGTTTGTGCGCATCACGGCCAATTGAAAACACTTTTCCTGCAGCATTTGCTTCAATCGGATCGCCAACTTTTGTTCCTATAACGGAGTTTTGTACTATATACTCCACTCGACGTAGCCAACAATTACCCACCGGTAGCATGTAGCTCAGTAAAACATGCTTCTGACGGATCCCTTTTGGCAACCCGATAGGCTTCCTTGATCACCTCGGCCTGCATCTCGCCTTCAGGCATGGTAAAATTCTTTCCCTTTCCATTAGCATTGATGGCGCTGCCTTTAATGACTGAATAGATGAGATCGCCATCTACGATAGCGCAGTCAAGTCGCTTTATAAGGACAGCCGCTATGCCCTCTGCACGGGCATATCCATCAGCTGAGGCATCCAAGGATTTACAAGACCCCGTGGGAGATAGAACGCCGAGCTTAGAGAATGAGACAGTATGTTCAGGGTTGATAAGCGTGTTTGCACCTATACCATGTCAATGTTTCGCTTGTAGTATAACACACCACTGACCCACGACCAGTGCCTGGTCAATTTCTCCAAGTCTGATAGCACAGAGTGCGAGATGCATCGCAGTTGCTGCTGCTGAACAGGCTGTTTCGTAGAAACAGGCGTGTGTATGCAAGTGCACTTGAAATAGTAGTGGAAAAACATACCTGTGTCTACCGTCAGTGAAGGACCACGCAAGTCAAAGGTGAAAGATATGCGGTTGGCCCGAGTAGAAATGGAGCGCCCGACACCGCTAAAGTTGGAAATCTCATACCGCTCATCGTCCAATTCGTCGGTGGTAGTCAACAGGTTTCCGAAGAAAACACCCGTTCTCGAGCCCCTGTAATCAATGCCAGAGTCTTGTAGCGCCTGAAAGATAATCACCAGTTGCTAAACGAAAGGAGAACACGAAGGACGAACCGCCTGAGCAGCTTCCAATGTCAGCCTAATCGCGGGATCAAAGAATGCGGCTTCTGTTGCGGAAACACCAAATTCAAGTGGGTCGAACTGGTCGATTCCATTTATAAAACCGAATTTGGTAGTGTGGTATTTTCCTGGTTCCTCCTTGCCTCCTGTCAAAGGCAAAACAGCCACCATGAACATAGCTAAGATGAAACTACTGAAACGGCAACGTACCATACCATTCCTCATGACTCCACCGTTCGAGTGGGGGTTCAGTCATCCCATCTCCCTGTCACCTATGTTAAATATGGATTATACAAGTGAAGCTTGTAGACAGAGCATACCTTATGCCTTAGGAACTCGTAGTATAGGTCCTTATTGTCGGACCCTCCAGGAAATTTACAGCCGATCCCAATGATAGCGACAGGGACATCGGCGGACATAGTCGAATGATATTCTAGATAAATGACGCTTGATGACAGCGAGAACAAGACACAGTGAGTTATAGTTAAACTCAAGGGGGGATCCAAATAAACTAAGCTTGGCCCTTTTAACATTTCGACACTGTTCGGTTCCATTTCTCGACATATGGAATCCATTCCGTTAATCAGCTGGGAGAGTGGCTTTTACGTTTGTTCTAAAGGCTTTCGTGAGGCTACGTAGGGGATCGACGAGGATTCATTCTGGTTGTATTGGAGCTCCCTTACATGACATGTTCTTATGCATGTCCTGTTCAACGGGCACTCAAAGAGCGCTTTAGCGTGTTCATGACGGCGACAAATTCTTTCGGTGAGGGGAATAGCGTGAACAAGTATACCGAAATCAGTGCCTTTTCATTGCTTGTAAACTCCGATGGCTAGCTGTTTCACGATCATCACATGTGAAGCGGAAACAAGGTGAGAACTGACTTCTGTTCTGATTCAAAATGTCAACTTCGAGTCTAATACTACCTTGGACAAGACTGGTTGAAAGGTACCGCATGCTTGTGCTTCTAGTAGACTTGACAACAAGGAACTCCCTATATAAGGCATTGACCAAGTAGAGTTTATCGTAGGGCTAACTTTACCACTTGACACCCGGGTCGTTCAGGACTTTGTACAATGGGAAGCATGGCAGGGAGTTAATGACAACCTGTTGTCATTCGAGCACCACGGGACTTAGTCCCTCGCAAACCGTAGTAGACGGGTGCTCCGAATCAATTCCTATTGACTGGGATAATGCAGGACAAAACTGCAGACCTAGAAATGTGATGTCTTTCACACCTATATCATCTCGTCAAGACCCTTCGGAGGTGACATGTGACAGATAAATCGGGAAGAATCCAGTAACGTGACGTTGAGATAACTGACACTGTTGATTAGTCAGCCAAAAGTTGAACCAAGCCAATGATTTTAAACCAGGCTGGAGCCAGCTGCCAGAGACTGGGAGAAAACCTTACGTGAAAATACTGTTTGACAGATGGGCCACCATTCCATCTGTCGAACGGGTGAACAACGTAACGTTTTCTGTTGGGTCCTGGCTGCAATTCGTCTCTGATTGGTTGGCGAACGTACGAGCATCGGGAATTACATAACTGATGGTCTATCCTAGAAAAAAACGGCGACATCGGTACCCGGTTTTTGGCTAGGCCGTTGATACCGTGGCATGTCGACTTCTAGATCGATAGGATTTGAATGGTGATTCGAACGGCGACTACTGCAGCCAATCTTTAATTAATCGCACTAGCCCCTCTTGCTGAGCTACATAATTGCTTGATATGACTGTTGTACCACAGAAATATGATTGGCCTCCTCGGTGGACCAATAGAAAAAGCATTCGCGCTATTCCTGATTTCGTCGATCAAAAACAGGTAGACTACCTCGGCCGGCGATTCAATGGGGCAACTCACTCATGATCAGTGGCCGTGGTTAGAATAGGACTGGAAAGTTCCGATAAGATGTCTCGCCACAGAAGTACCGCAATAGTTGCGAAACCACTGCAAAGTAGGTTGACATCTTATCTGCAGTGCGACGCGAGGTGTGACTCTTTGCCGTAAAGCGCCGGATGTCTGGTGGTTTCGCTGATGAGTGACCGGTGACTGGCCAAAGCGATAAATGCATGCGTTCATACTATCATTAATAATAGCTCTGACGAACGGTTGTAGGAAAGCCTAAAACCCTGCTGGTTATTACAATATCATGTTTAATTCCGCAAACTCGCTTCCGAGTCACCGTGCTCCTGTGCTGCCTCAAAACAGACAGGTGACTAGAGCGAGTTCAGACGGGAAGCCCATACTGCACCAGTCGAGTAGTATAGTAGACACCAAACGTAGCCAGAAATAATATTGACGGTAGCCTAAGTTGTTTTGAATGTCTGTCCCGACCGTTCTGATAAGCACCTTAACCGTTCGCCAAGAAAAACAAAGAACGGCCAGGTATGCACGACGGTGGACTTGATGGATACCTGTATGTTTTTCCCCGTACGATGATTCTTCGATATAGCCGAACCATCACGCAAGCCACATTCTCATGTACTCGAGAGCAGCTATCTGAATGGTGTAGACCGACTCGTCGACGATTCCGTTCCCAGTGATCAGATCTGAAGCATGAAACCCATTGCTTTCATAGATGGGCTGTGTACTCGTATTGGCTTTATTGAGGCCGTCCGCAGAAACAGTAGCCCCAAGCCAAGGGTCACCTACGACAAAGTATCAGCTCCAACCAGAAACTGCAACGAAAGCAGGACACATACGAAGCCCATTGGCAAAGAAGAGTCTATCCACGCTAACATTCCAGCCGTCGTACATAGAGTTCACAGTGTCAGCGGACGGCGATGACACAGGAGAGAACTTTTGTGGGAACATGTTAACGCAATTTCTCTGGTCCTACCGTGATTAGAATAGGACTCACTTCCTGTATCTGCTGCTAAGGACGCACCTGTGCGTATTGCCGCGTCAGGATGCGGCTCACAATAGTAGGTTCACCCCCAGGGGGACCATCTCGAAAAAAACCGAGCTGATTGCATACAAGCCAGCTCCACGACCGGTTAGTATTGTTCACTGTCACGTTCGTCCATTTTGCTTGACTAGTGTCGTATGTTCCAAGGCAGGTTCTGCCAGATAGCATCATACACCGTCAACACTCTGAGCACCAGCATGGGATGATCGTCTATGTCAAAGGCACTTACTCCACATCACTGGTGCCGCAAACTGCAAGACCATATCAGCGTGATATCGAATGGCGCTATCCTGATGAACCTATGACTTACAATATGCGTAGTAGGTGCTTTTCCAGAATGATCCCCACGAATCGATAGCATTCTCAAGACCCCAACCGGTGGGCGGGGCGCTGACTCCGTCTCTCACTTCGAGAGCATCGCAAAACTTGAAGAACATGCTTCCGGGGCCAGAATTGGGCTGCAAGAGTTGCCAGTCATACAGGTTATTCGCCACTAAAGTTCTAATTCGTCACGTCAACTTCGTCCACGAGGCGTAAGACTTACGAGCAGCGGCAAAATCGTCAACATGGGAGAGATTGCCGAGTCCAAAAGCTTCTTTCAGACTCTGAATGGCAGCCGTATTGTTCTCAGTATAAATTTGATCGAGATAAGCAATTACGACTTCAACGTCAGAAGAACAGTTCTGGGGCATATACTCCCGGATGGGCGCGAAGTAGCTGTAATAGTCACTAACACATAAGAGAGTTAAAAGTGATGAGTGGTAACATAAGGGCTGAATACCCACACAATTACTTCCACGACAGCCGAGGACGCGTAGCCCGCACGGAAGATGCCTGGTTTACTATTCGCGGTGACTCCAGCAATCCATGTAACTCCGAATATGTGATTGAAAAAACATACTTTACCATCGTCCAACTCGCAAGAGCACCTATCAGCGCTCTATTCAGCTTGCTGTGATGACAAACTATGTTCCCTACCCGAATAACTCCCACCAACCAAAACCCAAGGCGTACTGTCGGGCTTGACATTATCGCCCCCAGGCATAGGAAGCTTGACGTTCTGCGCAAAGTAGACAAGGTCCTCGATGGATTGTTCGATTGTAAGGAGCTCAAGACTCTGTGAAGTTAGGTTGTCGTAAGGATTGGAGCGTCCGAAGAAACGATGCTCGAGGAGAACCGTAGCCCCATGCTGCTGCTGAGAAATTTGGCCGCTGATGGTTTTGTTGGTCAGGTAGCCTTGATAGCCTGGAAGGTGTTGCCAGCAGGTGACCACATCAAGGATGAGCCCAAACATATACATACCATCAGCGTTGTACTCCCCCGGCGTTTTCAGTATGATAGGTCCGCCTAGATGTATTTTTAATGCATGCTACTGACAGCAATGGGGAAGGGCGAAATAAACCTTCTTCGTAAAATTCCCAGTTGGCCCAATATCGTTGGTGGAAGGTGCCAAGACTAGGGTTGTTGTGGTCGATCAATTGGTTGAAGTCATATACGGTCGTGATCGAGGGCAAAGCCCTCCCATTTGCGCTCATGACAGAGAGCTCGGGGACTGGCCCGGGGAACTGAGCGATACTGAGGCTCCCGGGCAGCATGAAATCTGGAATCGCGTGCGGCATGTAGTGGCTGAGTGCCTACAAGGGTTGTAACTTCTCAAACGACACTCCTGACTCCCCTGCTGATTGTAACAAGTTAACGAGGTCGTATTATACTACGCCACTGGTGTGTTGTGTTACGTTCCGGCTGTGGTAGATTTAGAGCTTATCGAACTGTCAAAAGCCAGTTTGAGTACCCATGCACATGAATGAGCACTAGCATTGTACTAGTGGTAACAAGCGGCCAGCGGGTGGTTACGACGGGAGTGCTAATGCAGTGGATATGCTCGAAATGCAGAGTCATGGATGTGTGAAAAGTGTGACATCACAGTCACGAGTTCATTGTTGACGTGGCTACAACGCGGCGGTACGCTTTACAAATTTATCTAGCGTCGTCTGCTTTGCGTTCGCGCGTGGCCAATTGCCACAGCGTTGCCACCGCGGTGAGGACGACGACGATGGCGCCGGAATGTGCGTGGCCAATGCCACATCGCCCACGGCGAGGATGAGGACGAGGGTGACGACGGCACGTGTCTGGCCAATGCCAGACCGTCCACGACGAGGACAACGACGAGGACGACGAGGATGGCACGCTTCTGGCCAATGCTAGATAACGGGAGAACGCACCAATCAATAGGAGGCTGTGCAAAGCAATGGGAGAGCGTGTGAGAGGAAGGGAGGGAGTGCAAGATGACGGGGAGGGCGAGCGAAGTGAGGACCTTCATGATAAGTGTGAAAATGTTCCACAACACTAAGTTGGGATGGTGTGCAATATGCAAAATTTTGCTTGATTTGGCTGGCCCCGACTTGGGACCACCGAAATTCCTACAGTGTGATGGATGGATATGCATAGCTACACTATGCATCAAGTTCAAGGAATACGATTCTCACTGTTAAACCCACCATTCACACTGTAAATGCTTGACCAGGCCGTTTAATGGCGAACATCCTCTGTGACAAGTTCGCCATCCCACAGATTGCCAGCTCGTCGAGCCCGAGCTGGCTTCACAGTACGTAAATTTTGTGGCTGTTTGCATACGGGTGTCCCGCGCGGATGTCTTATTGGGTGGTCCTTGAATACAGGACACGGTGAGTCAGACCTGTCCCAAGTAGGCATTTACTAATACTATGTAGAATTTTCACGAGACTTCTCTAGTTTTTCCATGCCAGCATCGGCGATTCCGTGGCAGAAAGATTTGGTTCTTTGCCCACGGAGCGCCTCATCACACAACTGGGCTACCAGCCATTCTTAGATCCCGCCGACTCCTCGCGGGATATTTTCGCTACCCGGCGACTAGTTATTTTCCGGGGTCAAATGCCCCGATTAAGCACGGCCTTGCTTGCCTCAGAGGAAAGGCCGGGCGAGCTCGAGACCTTCTGCTGACACCCACTCAAACCCCCTCTACCCAGCCCCTCGACCAACTCCCGATGTCGTCTTACGGGTTGACCAGACGAGGGATCAGAATACTGGCCATCTTGTTACTATCTTCCGTTGGATTGCTCGTCTACTTACGCTGGCACGACATTCTACATTCATTTTCCGAATCACCACTTCCTCCATTATATGAGGCCACAAGAGAAAAAGAACGATCCTTACCACATTACAAAGAGTACGAGCGCGAGAATGTGAAATATTTCCTTTCTGCGAACTATGCTCGCGGTGAGGAATCTATGAACACTCGAATATATAATCATCTTGCCTATTCATGATTTTTTCTAGGTTCCGGATGGGGGAATGTCATGCAAGATTTCGTCCTGATGAGTTTGCTCGCCCATAACACCAACCGATCGTGAGTACCATATGTTGTTTTATCGTCTATCACGTCGTTCTGGGATGTTTAATCTTACCACGTCGCGAAGTTTTGTATTCAATGACTATGCTTGGAATGCGGACGGCTCGCTCTACTCTGAATATAATGGCAAGAAAATTCCCTCGCGCATTCCTCTTTCTGCCCTATTGGGTGGTAAGTTACAGTTATCACCCTTGATTCCATCACTCAAATTCATTGCTGTCTGCAGGCCCAGTGGTCGGCGGCCCATGGCCTCCCGGCGATGATACACCCCTCTCGGTCTCCAGGGAATTTTTCGACGTAGTCTGCCCAAATCCAACAGTTCTACCAGTGTCGGATGTAAACACTGATGAATTGCGATTCAACGAGGATGTTCCAGCTTCCCAGATATTTGAAAAATGGGTAGAAAAAGTCAACTCGGTTGAGGATCCATGTCTCATGCTGGATCCTAATAGCAATCCAATCTTCGAGTGGTGGTATGCATCCACAGTTTATTCACACTTCATTGCCTTCTAACGTCATATTGGCATTCTGACTCGAACAGGTTCTTTGGTAACAAGAATCGACTGCTGAGCATCTGGACTTATTTGGGGAATTCACCTGTGGCCACCCACTGGGGATGGTCACAGCTCATTCACGACGCCTATAAGAGAAATCGCCATCTCTTTGAACCTGAGAACGCCTCAGCGTATGAATGGCTCTTCTATTCCCAGAAGACCATGCCAATTACTGTCCCTGGGCTTCTTGCGGTTCACGTTCGGCGAGGGGATTTCAAAGACCATTGCGTACATCTTGCCAAGTGGACTTCGGATTGGAATTCGTTCAACTCGTTCCCCGAATTACCTGACAAATTTGAACAACCGACCGACGGGGGCTGGGGCGAAACGACGGAGGAGAACTTGCAGCTCTATTTGCGGCGGTGCTATCCAACGATCGAACAGATCGTTGAGAGAGTCAGACTAGTTCGTCTGGAAGCCGCGGATCCTCTTCGATATTTGTATGTCATGACGAACGGGGACGTGGCTTGGGTTGAAGAGCTTAAAACCGCACTCGCACAAGACATGAACTGGGACCACGTCGGGAGTAGCCGTGACCTGGATCTTACTCAGGAGCAAAAACATCTATCCCAGGGTCTGGATATGTCCGTCGCACAGCGGGCTCAAGTATTTGTCGGAAATGGGGTCAGTACCATCCTCTCTTCTCGCAGCTCTTGTGTTGAATCAAAAATGTCAGTGGTCTAGCTTGACATCTAACGTAATCATGCTACGTATGGCGCAAGGATTCGACGCAGCCACGAACAGGTTTTGGTGATTGCGATACCCATTGAATTTCGACAGGACGATTCTAGCAAGTAATGTCTTATCATGTTTGGGATGGATTAGCTCTGCAAAACTTGTCTTCAAGTTCGTCACCCTAGATAGTGGGGCTGTTTTGGCTGCACTACTACACTTTCCCTGCTACGACCAAATATCAGGAAGACCGGACTAGTCGATGTTGTTTGACAGGGCCTCTTACAGGCACTGGCTTCGAACTGTGTGGGATTTTACTAGAAGTTGTTAGCTTGCGACAAGAAATCCCACACGGCTACTCCACCAGAGTTGCCGCTCGGCCTAGATCTCACGCTTGCCTGTGCAAAAGTCCCAAAACACTGAGGTCTGGGAGTGTTTGATGGGTCCGTTGCTACGTACAATGATGTTTATGAGATGTGGTCGTGGTCTGGCTGATTGACCGAAGCATGAGATGCATTGCCTCCGAAACCACGGTGCTGCATGGCTGCGAGCGGATGACTGTCAGACGAGATATGTGCATACAACAATCACCTCACCTCACAAATCGCTGCTATCGATCGCAATCGTGCACTCCATCATAGGACAACGGCAACGGACAGGTATGACACCACATCTGTCCACCGTGCGAGGGTTGGCTAGCGCCACGGTAGCGATTGCTGTATATCCCGCGGGTATCTAAATCCATCTTTGCCAATATTTTCCCTCGTTCGGTGCGAAGACGCCCCAGCGATTGGTATCGCCTTCTCTCTCCTCTCGAGCATCCGTGCATGTCAAATTTCTACCCGCGGGTTGCGGTTCTTCTCGCAACCACCACCTTGATCTTGTTTGCCTTTCCATTCAACCGCAGTCTCCTGTGTTCCTTACTTGTATATGGTCGCTATCCCCCCTTATATCCGTATCACCACAAGCAAGAGCTCGAGCTACCACACTACCAACATTATGCGCACTCTGAGGTCAAATACCTATGGTCACCAAATCATCCAGCCAGTATGTCACACAATACACCCACCGCAAACCTTGCTTATCATCCTCGCAGGAGTAGGATGGGGAAATATTATGCAAGATTACATCCTGAGCTACGTGCTTGCATACGCAACCAACCGCTCGTTGGTAGTCTCGTAAATTAATACGACAAAATGGTTCCTGACGCTAATTCTAGTTTCGTCTTTGATGACTATACTTGGGCTGTTGACGGCACGCCATATTCACACTTCAATGGAAAACTCATTCCATCTCGCATCCCTTTGAACGCACTTGTCCAAGGTAAAATCCTTCGTCAACGCTCATCATGGATGTTGAGTACGAATGAACTCTCAAGGACCGTTGGCCGGCGGTGTGCTACCTTTAGGGGATAATACTCCTCAAGCTGTATACAAGGATTTCTTCCACAAAGTTTGCCCACACCCAACCATCCTGCGATTATCTGACGTTGGCGGCTGGAGCGACTCCGACACGGTCAAATTCGTCATTGATAAATGGGTGGAGACAATTACATCGATCGAGGACCCTTGTCTGCAGTTCGAGGAGACGTCCGTGGACAAGCAAATATTTGACGTTGTGTGCGTTCCCAGCAACCTGGCTTTATAGAAACGTGACTGGATCTTGCAGGGTATACGCCAAGAAGGAGCGCCTTCTTAGCATCTGGCCATACATGTCCAGTTTACCGGTTTTGTCTCACTGGGGGTGGTCACCGCTGATTCACGATGCGTTTCAAGCAAACCGTGGGGCTATGTTCCCCCCTGCCTTGTCATGGACAGAAGGCCGGGATCTCACAGTGAACGAGCCTATGGCTGGCCTCCTCGCAGTCCACGTGCGAAGAGGAGACTTCCCTAAGCACTGTCGATTTCTTGCAAGCCGGAACGCGGACTGGGAAGCATTCAATTCGTTTCCCGAATTGCCTGACAAGTACGATCAGGTTCACTCCGACCCTCGACTTTCAGAAGAAAATCACAGAGCGTACATGGACCACTGCTTTCCCGATATAGAACAGATCGTGGACAAGGTCAGGACAGTACGGGAAGAGTCACAGGAGCCACTGGAGTATCTCTATATCATGACGAACGGGGCCGATTCGTGGGTCGCGGACCTGAAACGGGCTCTGGGTGAACTGGAGGGGTGGAAACATATCGGGAGCAGTCGGGATGTGAGTTTAACATGGGAGCAAAAATATGTTTCACAAGCGCTAGATATGTTGGTCGGGGAGAGAGCACAGGTGTTCATAGGCAACGGGGTGCGTTTGACCTTTGGTTTACTGCGTCTGACACTTGACTGGGGCGTTATAACAGTGGTCCAGCCTTTCTTCGAACATCGTCATGCTTCGCATGGTGGACGGTCTACGACCGGAGAGCAATCGATTTTGGTAATGGTATGCAGGCTGCTGAGGGGTAGGAAATAATGTCCAGACGAACCTTGGCGGCCGTAGCTTATAATTATGTTTTTTTTTAACGCGTGTGCCGAACTGTTTGGACGGGCACTGCAAGGCAGTCGTCACGTTACTTCGAGTTCCAACCTCCACCGGTCCACATCGCAATCCGTATCGCAGTCTGCAAAATTCCAGCGTCTTCTGTTGCTGCGTACTTGTTCGGAGAGACAGGCTGAAGCGGCTTCTGAACCGCGTGGACATCATGTCAACGATATCAACCCAACTGCGGAATTTCAAGGAGCCCACAAAGGAACAGCTGCTCCATCTCTTCTTCTCAATACCCGAGGTGTCAACCCCATTGCCTCCCCAAGATGGCGAAAGGCAGAGCGCCCCAGAGATTGAACGGATGGACATCAACTCAGTGCTCAGTTTTGGTGAACATGGCATCGAGGAGTCGTACGTGAGTTTGCTCGCGGCCATCCCGTCTTCCAAAAGTGAACGAACCGGTCACCTTCAGGCAGGGAAGCTGCACCTCGTCCCACCGTACCTGGCCTTCGCTTCGTTGGATCGCAAATCAGTCCGCTTCACCCTGCCCCTGTCGACAGTGCGGCGCGTGGAGCGACTCAACGCCCGGGCGGGCGTTTACGCGCTCAGCTTGTCAACCTGGCATAGCATGAAGATCGTAAGTCGTCCACAGTCTTCGTGTGGTCTGCTCACGTTGCTGGACAGATCGTCCAACTGACATCTCTGCGGCCCACGGCGGACGCGTTCTGTGGTCTTTTGCGCGAGGCACTGAAAGCCGAACTTCAACGTGGCCAGATGAAAGTCGTGAAAGGGTTCGTCAAGACGTGCTACTCGGAAGGGCTGATATCTACGACGTCTTCGGTTGCCGATCATGAGCGTGAAGACGGCAGTCTGATCTCTGAAGCCAAGGGAGGCCCCCTGCCCCCTGAAGCCGACTTTCATGGGGGCCTCGGTCTAAAGTTTAGGTTCCCCGGCGATCCGAAGAAGTGAGCGTTTTCTTTATGTGTCGCCCTCCCACCCTGAGCATGTCTAGATTGCGAGAAGCCTCGAAAATAAAGCTCTGGACCAATTACCTATGGAGTGAGTGCCTTGCTCTTGATTCATTTTGCCGGTGACACCTGGAGTAGCACATGGCCGGAACCTAACACTTTTGAGATACCCCCAGTGCACGCGTCTCGTCCAGGTTGGGCTACCCAATCGGCTTCGTGGAGAGATTTGGGAAACCCTGTCTGGCTCACTCTACCTCCGGTTTACGAATCCAGGTGTCTATGCTACACTCGTGGAGGATATCAAAGGAAAGCAAAGTACGAGCTTTGAAGACATCGAGAAAGATCTACACAGGAGTCTACCCGAATATGCTGGGTACCAGTCGGAGGAAGGAATCGGTGCTCTCCGTCGCGTCCTGCAAGCTTATTCGCTCAAGAACCCTGAAGTAGGCTACTGCCAGGTAAGTCAGCACACTAGCTGGGGGGTCCCTTGCAATATGCTTTTTCCGCAGGCAATGAACATCCTTGCCGCAGCGATTCTTATGTATGTGTCGCAGTCCGTGTCTTTCTGCCTGACTCAAGACACTATTGTAGTTATATGTCGGAAGAGCAAGCTTTCTGGCTACTTGGAGTTTTGTGTGATCGCCTATTACCCGGATACTACAGGTCCGTCCGCGACTAGATGCGTCCCGACAGAACTTGACTGGTCCACTAGCCCAACAATGCACGGAACGCTCCTAGATCAAAGAGTTTTCGAGTCTCTGGTCGTGCGGTGTCTCCCTATGATACACGATCACTTTACAGCCGTTGACGTGCAGCTATCGGTGGCGTCTTTGCCATGGTTCCTAAGCTTGTCAGTGTTACCCTTGGCATAGATTCGTCAGCTCATCTTTGTCTTCAAGATACATCAACAGCATGCCGATGGTATTCGCTTTCCGGATAGTGGACTGTTTCTTTTGCATGGGCCCCAAAGTGCTGTTTCAAGTTGGGTATGGTTTTTCCCGATGTCTCTCATGGGACCTTTTTCTCACTCTTTCCCAGACTCGGTCAGTGCGCATCATGTAGTTCAAATACCCTCTTATGTTGTTTCTGTTTTACAGCGATCCTCAAGATCAACGGGGAAAAGTTATTGCAAATTCAGGATGATGGAGGGTTCTTGAAGTAAGGTCGTTCATGCTCTGAATTTAGTACGTACTTCTGATACGATCTAGTTTGATGAGAGAGTATTTTGCATCTCTCGGAGATTCTGCACATCCAGATTCATCAGATCCAAGGGCACGCGCTATCACACGCTTCCAAGAACTTCTTTTGGTATCCTTTCGCGAGTTCGCAGTGATCACAGACGACACGATACTCTCCGAACGGCGCAAGTACCGCAACGAGATCGTTAATAATATCGAGACTTTTTCAAGACGGGCTGCGGTTCGGAACCTCAAGACGCTCGCCAGGTTCACAAAAGAACAAGCGGGTTTGATCTACGATGCATTGTACAAAGCGATATGTAGAGAGCCACTCCCAGCAACTGTCGCACCGCCGCCCTCCCTTGTCAGCACCGATGACACGCAGGAAAGACCCGAGACGAGAATTGGACTGAAGACTTTCAGGGTGTTTTTGAGTGAGGTCTTGACCTGGGCGCGGGACGAAAAGATCGTGCTTAATGGTTTCCAGGTGGGTACACCTCTCCCTTTGGTATCCCTTTGTCTCCTTATTTCGAGCCAGCAACGCATCGACCGTGAGGTCGCGGAGCACGAACTTATTGACAGGCTCTTTTACTTTTGGGATACCTCTTGCAAAGGGTGTTTATCACTCCAGGTGGGTTGAGAGTCCGAATCGATGTCTTTCAGGTGCTCACTGGGGGTGTAGGATCTAGTTTCTGGATTAGATGGTGTGATGTTCAACGATCTGATGGATAACATAGAATGGTTCTTCAACTTGCACGACAAGAACAAGGATGGCTATTTGACCAAGGACGAAGTTCTGACCTTGTCCGAGTCGTTCTTGGTGAGCATGAGCACGACGGAGCGTTGCGTAATCGCCTGACCGTGACCCTGCAGTTCATCTTCCGCCACGAAATCGGCGATGCCTACCTAGGGGCGGTGAGCCGCTTCATGACGAACGCCTTTGAATATGGGGATACCCTCTTGCCGCAAGAGATGAATAGTGAAACTGGGAAAACCGAGCCGCAGCAAATAGGCCACAATCAGCCATACCTCAACCTTGCGACGTATGTCGTGGTGCGGCAAACGCGAATGTCCTTGCTGACCATGGTTTGAATAGCTTCCGAATGGTTGTCTTGGCTGACGAGATACTGGAATCTTTCTTCGAGACTGACCTGTCAGCATCGTTCAAGCTAGAGTCCGTTCCGGACCTGGAGCTGCCCACTTCGAGTGGTGGCTTCTTGGAGGATCTATGGTCTAACATCGCCACCGAGGACAACAAAAAGATATTCCACAAACTCAGCGACGAGCTCGGAAAGACGATCGGCAAGCACCAGGTCATTTACAGGCCTCGAATCGGGCGTTACACGAAGCTAGAAGAACCCAAGGCGCGCGAGCCGCTCATCTCGTCTGCGTCCATCGTGTCCAACAGCTCGGACACGTTGACAACATCTCAGGGCTCGTCAACGCTCACGATCAACGCGCTGGCCGCGCAGGACAGCGGCCCTGGAACGGCATTGCCGTCGGCTGCGCTCTCGCCCATGTCACATGTCCAGGCAGTCAGCGCGGCGCTGATGGAAAGGACGCCGTTTGCCATTGACGATGCGGGTGACGATGACGATGACAGTGACTTTGATATGGTCCACGGAGAGGACGACGACCAGGTCATGGACGAGGTCGATGCGTTCCTGGAAGCACATGATTCCGGACTGACAGATGCAGACAAGGAGGTCGCTAAGGGTGAGCGTCACTGCTCGAACCCGGACGTGTTCTGACAAGGACCCAGACCTCGTGAACGCAAAGCCGGTGTAGGAGTGGGGTCCTCCGACGGAATTTCTTAGTGTGGTTTACTGCGCATGTCTACATTTGTATCAATTGCATAGCACAAAAGGTTACAGTGAAATTGAGGACCATCGTGGCAAGATACGTCAAGCAGGTGGCCCTCGTTCTGACCATATTCGAATCGCAAGGTCCGGTTCGATCGAACCTGATGCGATCATGTTTTGGTGAGGATGAGTCTGCAGGGGAGCATCAGTCAAGTCATGTTCGGTCTGGACGGCGATCTCTTACGGCGACAGCGACGACCACACCTGAGAGCGGCCGTGAACGTCCGAAAGGCACAAAGGCGGCTGACGCACCAGAATGGGCTTCCAACGTCTGCGCGATCTCGCGACTCTGGAGATCCCAAATATACACCTTGTTGTCCTCGCTGCCGGACACGATCCATTTGCCGCCCGTGACGCTGAAGCAGGCGGCGATGCAGTACTTTTCGTTTTTGTGGCCCATGTACGTCTTCAGACATCGCGACGTGTGGTAATCCCAGAGGCGGATCGCGCTGTCGTGGGCGGTGGAGAGTATATACTTCGAGTTGGGCGAGAACTGGACATGCTGACTGGTATGCGAGTCAGATGACATTGGCTGGGGGAGGGAGAGCAAGATCACCATATCGCCTCGTTTCCCTCCGTCAGCGTCTTGAGACATTGACCTGTGGTGGTGTTCCAGATCCGACTGCCGACCGAGGTTAGGCGAGCGTGGAGGAACACGAGGAGAGGACGCACATGAGGCCGTCGAGGGCACAGGACACGACGAGGGTGGCATCACGGTTGAAATGCACGGCGGTGACATAATCCATGTGGCCGTTCAAGGTCTTGGTGCATCTTCCTGCCGGGAACGATGAGCGTGTGGCGATGAGAGGAGCGAAACGAACCTCTCGCCACGTTCCAGATGCGAACGTCGCCCTCGCAGCCACCGGACACCAGCAAGTCGGAGGCGACACTATAGTTGACGCAAAATACGAAGCTCGTGTGGCCGCGGAGGTGTTTGGTGGTCAGGCCCTAGCTTGCACCGTGCGTCGTTGGGAGCGACGGGGGCAGGGCAAGGAGAAACGCACCGTGTCTACGCTCCATATGCGTACGGTCGTGTCGTCTGACGCAGAGGCGAGATGCATGCCATCCGTGGACCAGGCGACATCGGAAAGCCCCTTGGTGTGACCGCTGAGATTCCGGACGAGTTCTCCGGTGAAGGGGGACCATATTTTGATGACATGGTCGGCGGCTGTGCGGGGACCAGTCAGGGGCGGGACAGAGGCGGGTGGGGGATCGGGCATACCGCAGGATGCGAGGAGGGCGCCATCGGGGCTGAACTTGACGGCGGAGATGGAGTGGGTGTGTCCCCTGAGGGCATGCCTGAGCTGGTAGTTTGGCTGTCCGCGGTGGGCCTGGACGGGCGGGGGGGGGACAGGCGGTGGCAGGGGGTTGTCGGGCACCTGGGGATCGTCCTCCGTCGTCTGCGACGCGTTCTCGTCGTCCGTCGTCGACTCGTCCATAGGCAACAATGCCAAATACCCAGAGGATATTTCACTCCGCCCACTTTCTCACTTCGCTCACAGACTCGGCCTCGCTCCCTCGGTTGGGCCGACTGCCAGAGGTGAGTCGACGCGTTCTCTGCGGCGACCTCACGCCGAGCTCAGACAGGTCATCGTCACTGGTGAGCACCACAGCTCTGGCCCCACCCCGCACCCAAAAGACTGGTGTCAGGCAGGGCAAACGTTGGAAAATCCTCGCTCCTCAATGCTGTTCTCGGACGCAAGGACCTGCTGTTTACAAGCAAAAAGGCCGTCAGTAACCATCCCTGCGTTGGCACCCTGGTTTCATTCCATCACAGGGCTGCACTCAGGCGCTGAACTTCTTCGGGGTCGGTCCCCGCCCCGGCAAGCTCGTGGTTGTCGACTCCCCTGGATATGGTGCACGAGGCCGCACGGAATGGGGTGCCGTGTTCCGCCATTATATGACTCATCGTGAGGAGTGAGTGCTTGGACTGCCGTCGCGAAACCCTCATCAACTCGGCGTGCTCCAGATTACGGCGGATATATATTCTCTTTTCTGCCCCCCATGGCCTGAAGCCCACGGACAAAGCCATGCTCGCTGAACTGGAAGCCCATGTTCAACAGTCGAGCGGAACAACGTTCACTTTGCAAGCCATCATCACCAAAGCGGATCAGCTCAGGGAGTCGGCCCGGGAACATGTAGACCACATGAAGAATGCCATATTCCAAACCGCGCCGACATGTCTGCCACCTATCATCACGGCTTGCCCTCCAAAGGGCTCAAAGTTTGGGATCGAGCTCGTCCGTAAATCGATCACCGATTGTTGTCAGCAGTAATCATATATCCACAATCGGTTTGTCAAACTACATGTACCATACCCGGCGCAATCCATTGCTGTCATCCAACCCGCATGGTTCACAAACCTTGTGCCGTTACAGAGGACATGCTCAACTTCGACCCTGGTGGACTCTGACGTTCACGCCGCGCCGACCATTCAGTTCCTACCTGCTGGACCCACGCTTCATTGACTTCCCACTCACACAATATGTCGTACTTATCAACGGCAGTCCCGCCCGTTACTATACCGTCCAACCACCTCACCAGTTCAACTAGTTCGGCAGTCCCACAGAATTTCATACCCCCACAATTACACTCTAGCCTGCGGCCCAGAGAGCTTGAACGAACGAAATCAGACAAGAATTGGGTGTCATAACTAGGTGCTGGGTGTCATGTGAGCCTGCAACTTGAACGGCCCCAAGACATGATATATCACGCCTCGTGCTGATGCACACTGCACATACATCATGCTCAGAACTGCTATGCCACTGCCCCGTATCCTGGTATTCTTCCCTCATTATTATTGCTGTCATATGCACATATCTATGGCCACCATAATTCCCAGCTGAATTCCTGATGGAGTCCACCTTCGAGTTCGCGTCGTGTCTTGCCGGTTGTTCTGCACGCGTGACTTTTCGTGACGCTGGTGTGGCTGACACCGAATTGCGCAGAAGGCCTTCAAGCAACGTTGTTCGCCTTGATGCATTGGAATGTTTGCCGAGGTTTCCAACTCCCCCGAGTCACCTTCCACGCTGACCACACACGCCCAAGTCGCGATGACGCTGTTGCCACTCACATCATTATGATGCATCGAGCTACCAATTTTCTGCAGCCATGTATCAGCGAAGAAGTGGATGCCTGGCTTTTTACATCCCGTCGGTGATCTACGGTACATCTGGTGGATTTTATCACCCCCCCATGTTCGAATGGCCAGTAAGCTATGTCGCAAGAATCCATAAATGACATCAGCACACCGTGACTGATTAAAAAGAATGAATTAGTCCATACTGAGGGTCCTTTGCATCACTCAGTGGAGACATCCGGGATGGCTTCTCTGCCAGTTGTTCACTCTTCTTGAAGCTAAGACTCGACCTTCCTCTGCCGCCTCAGAAGCCGTTCTGGGGCTCCACCTTATCCACGAAGCACTCGTTCCGCAGACTCGAGGAACTCCTGCAATTTCATACTCTTGTACTGTCTTTCTCATGTTGATCACACGACTCAGTCCCCCACGTCGAGTTGAAACTCTTAGAAACTGTAAATTCACCACCAGGTACGGGGGCTGGTACGAATGCATCTATGAATGTATCTCCCTCGCGTTGTTCGAATCGTTTTCTTTACCGTTGGACGATGTGCTTCCCATCCCTGTCCATGCACACTCTTCTTTGCAGGGGGTTCTGGATAGCGACTAATGAATCAATTGGATCCTGTGTCTCATCCTCATCCTTGCCAACCTGATGCTAATTGTTTCGACGGGAAATCACACGTCCTTGCAGAGTGTGGAGGTGACGCGGTCAAAGACATGGTTGCGATTGACGGCAGCCACTAAACAGAATTGGTCAGTACTTGCGTTCAATGTCCACTTTGGGTGATATCCCACACAGCTCGTCACGAGTGGATGCATCTTCCAAACGCTGTTCTTTGGTAGGTCGTTGCCGCTGACGGGACGCTCATCTGTGCGACCTGCCATGTCGTCCCGCAGAGTGGCGACTAGGCAGCACCGACTACTGGCGCGGTTGTGCTCTGGCCGTATGAGGTACACGCTAGCCGGTTCTTGGGCCAGTTGAGCGAGCTGCTCCTTGTATTACGAGCTACGTACTGCGTTGACTTAGCGAAGTGACTCCGAATTCTACAGTGCAGGTTGAGACGAGCACTGCCTCGAGACCGTCGACCCCATCTCTAGCTTTTGGGTGTGGCACGAAAGGGACGTCAAGTTTCTGCTGGAACGATGGTCATGGTGCCGTGCGGTGCTACTAGGCAAGGCTGGTCACTTGCCCACCTGATTCAAGTTGTACGTTGTACCACGACCGCCAGTGGCTCCACCCAAGCTGCACGTTCAGTATGCCCGCCTGGTAGTGAGAGAATCCGATCTTGCATCCCGAATTAACGCCGATCGATTACCGGGGAAATTGACTTTGGACGGCAAACTCGATCATTTCAGGTCTCAATCATCCATCATGCGAGAATAAAGCTATTGGTGCCGCTTTCATACGGTGCAAAGAGTATATGGTGCAACCCTGACATGATAATGGTAGGATGAAAAGATGATCAACCACAACGGGCGCGTACTAATATTACAGTGCGAAAATCTCTAATCGTTCAAATTGCCAAGCACGGCCTTGCACCGAGTCTGTGTCGTCGTCTCTGCCGAGCGCTACTCCAAATCGAAGAGCAAGACCTCTGCGATACCCTGGCCATCGTTTTCCAGTCGCAGCTCAACACCTGGCTCGTATGCCAGATACGCCCCGTCCCCTTCCCGCAGCTCGATCTGGGGTCCGCTACCCTGCGGACCAATCTTCACAGAAATGCCCTTAGCGGGCCCTGGGTTGTACCCGGACGTCTGGATCACATGAATATACCCTTTCTTCGCCCGACCGTTTCCGGCGGGCGCATGCACGAGTGAGACGCCCGGCGAGACGAGCGATGCGTACATCCGAAGCTCCGAATGAATAGGCGCAGGCCCGCTGTCTTCTCTGCCAAGGGAAACGCCCGGAGCGTTCTCGGGGGCGACGAGGAGGGTGAATCGGTTCTTCTTCTCCTCGTCCGCAAAGTGTCTAGCGGCGGGGAAAAGCGAGTCAGGGTCGGCATCGCTTCCTCCCCCCGAAGGTAGCGGAGATGAACGCACCGCGTGAAATATGCGGGCTGGCCTCGACCTTGGCCAGCGCGCGGGGACGCCCAAATTTGGCAGAAATGAACGTCGTTTTCCCCGTGTGCCTTTTCGGAATGGGAGATGCCTGTCCCGGTGGACGTCATCTGGAGCGCACCGCGGGAGAGAACCTCGGTGTTGCCCATCGAGTCCTGGCTGCACGTCGCGTGAAATGCGTCATTGTGGGTGCTACGCGATAGAGACGGGGAGAGACGTACTGCTCGAGCTGGCCGCCGACGATATAGGAGAATATCTCATAATACTGGTGGCTGTGGGTACCGAAGCCCGTGTGGGCGGCGACGCGGTCCTCGTTGAGCACGCGAAGGGCGCCAAAGGATTCGTGATGAGTGTCGCGATAGCTGGTGTGTGCCAACGGTGGTCAGTATATGATAGGGGCAACGACATGCGCGCACAAACCTGGAGAACGCAAACGTGTGGAAGGTTTTCAACCAGCCATGGTCTGCATGGCCCCGTTCGTCACTGCGACGCGGCAGGATCTGGATGCCCTTGTTTGAACCCATGATGGTGTTTACACTGAGTGATTAAGATGATGGCTCTGCAGTGCGAGCAAGTTGGTCGAACGCACCCGGGCGGCGATGCGAAAGAAGGACGCGTGCTCAGGTTTTATACGCAACGTTGGGCTCTGACATGGGCTGGCCGTCGAGGTCGGCTTAGAGAGACGCGATTAGGGATTTACCTTTGCAGGACCACGCGTTCACACGGTGGGGCGGGCTTACATAAGGATCATGTCCTTAGTAAGATCAAACCGTTGGAATTGGAAAAACCACAAGCTTTACCTGACCCTGCAAGTTCGCCGTCCTGGTCTGTTAGGGTGGCCTCGGGGAGGAAGGCATTTGTGACAAAACACTCCAGTCATCCATGTCATTGCTGTCAAATCAACTCGCCAAAGGGGAGCGGGTTCGTGGAAATTAGTAATCACAATTGCATCACGCCAGACATTCAGGCACTCTGTCGTCCATTTAATCAACGTCTCGACAAAGGTATCTCCGAAGCATCGCGCCCTTGACATGCTCAATATCTCGACTCCACCACACCGGTAGTTGACATCTTGTCCCTTCAGGACACCGCTTCGCGGAGCCTGCAGATGGACGACGCACAAAAATGCAGGCTTGCTCCCACCCCGCAGTCCCCTGTCCTATCAGGAATACACACGCGGTCAATGCCCAAACGCACGTACGGCTCCTAGATTACCGGGCAGGAACGCGGGGAACCTACTTCCGGTCCGTTTCTCATGGAGATAATCAGCAGGTCGGCTCAGTCATGCCCCTGTCAGCGGAACCTAATCGAGAAGCTATGAAGGATGAGCTCTCGAAGAGAACATGCCCTCTTTGTGTTGCCTTGATCCTTGTACCAGGGCTCTGTTTCCGCAGTGGGGAAGCATGACCGCATGCGAGGTTCAGCCATGCCACAATCGAAAGGAGATTTGTTGTACTTGGACACGAATACACAATGTATCAAGTCCCATGACGTGTCAAGGAGGCCTAGCCTCCGACAAAAAGTGATGGAGGGCAGGAGAGCTCTTGAACGTGTTACTCCTGATGCAACTCACTTGGGCGTTTCCCCAATATTCGGTCCCGCGCCTAAGATTATCATCCTACGGGCGCCGAGGGGGACGATTTAAGTTTGCACTTTGCGAATAGGCTCCTTTCTCAATTTCGCAGTCAGGGTATCATCTGATAACAACTCGCCCATCAGTGGAGAGGGAATATATTGGGACATGGATCCCGTTTCCATGTCGAGTGTGAAATCGTCGTCGGGCCCGTCTTCTTATCACAGTATAGGGCAGATTATAGGACGACTGGACACGTCCGTTACCGAGACATGCCACTCGTCAGATGACCCCGTGCGAAACCGGAACATTGGCGTGGAAGCCGAACTCGAACACATCGTCGATAAGCCTTCATGTTGGCAATCTGCGTTCTCTCGGTGTCGCCCTGATGGCGTGAGAGCGATTAACATGTAGCGGGGTACATGTATGATCTCCGGAAAACGGTGTTGTCATGTTTCGACCACCAAATCAGCACGCTCGAAACCGATCGTACCACTCTTCCTCGGCCTCGGCTTGTTTCGACGACCCAGTCCTTCTTGCCATTGAGCACAGACCCTGGGCAAAAGATCCGAGGTGTGATTTAAAGCTGTGAACGGCGCTGGGCCTGATAAGCGGCCGAGGACACGTCGCCATCGTATACAGGCGCAGTGGACCCGTTCCGTTTCCAGCCCAACAGACCGTCTTGCCACCGCAACCGATGGAGCGCCTGGCAGCACCGCCCTGCACACGAGGCGTACCGGTGGTGCCCACAGAGACAGGAAGGCTCTTCGGAATCGCAAGCTGCGTTGGCGCTCGCGGGCGCGGGCACGGGTAGCCCAGGGGACGGACCAGCTTCTTCAGGGTCGCCACGCAGAGAAGACGACGACGGCGAGAAACCTGCATTGACGGTCTTCGCCTTTCTCCGTGCACACCACCTAGCAGCGCAGCGTCTGTGACATGGCTGCGAACGTCCACGACCATCGGCATCGACCTCATTCTTGCGCCACGGAACCTATCGGATCAGAGCAGGCCTCCTACAAGTTCCCCTCGAGATGCGACGTTGTTCTGCGCAGTGGGATGAAAGTGAGAAGCGGCCAATGGCAAAATGGACGTGTCTGTCCAGTCCAACAGGGGAAGCAGGGGTCGAAACACCATACGCGGCCCCTACGGACGCGGTGGCAGCTAGCCACCCCTCCGGCGTCACAGATGTCGTCGGCATCGGGGTGCAAACTGGCGGTGCGATTGGAACAACGGACGTGCGAACGATCAGGGGATCAAGTCTGTTTGTGTCTCGCCTGGTGCAAAATTGCCAACTTGCTACAGGCACGGCCGCTCGCAAGATAAGGCTTGAGTTGATTGCTCCCGCTGGCTGGAAACCGAACGCAGCGGACGACCGCGCGACCATGGCCATCAACATCGCGTACCTATGTCAATTTCAATTTCGAGTTGCTTTGAGCAGGTGCAAACGCTTCCCAAATATCGCAAAGATGAGAGACGTACCCGGCCGAGGCTCTTCTTTCTCACAAAGAGTCGGGGACGGCTTTCGTCCCAGACGGCATAACCAACCACCCAAAGTCCTCTTGCAAACCTACGAGGATCATGGCGCAAAAACCGTTCAAATCCATTACTTCCGACGATCATCGGCCAAGCTCCAACTTCAAGTACTCTCCATTCTCACGTTCCACATCGGATGCGATAACCACCGAGAAGACGACCATGGTACTACGCGTCTGAACCGTTCTGCCACAACCAATGCAAAAGAGTCCGCCAGAATGTGTATGTTACATATGGGGAACAACGCCAGCGCATCGTGCTGGGGATGTACCGAGTATACCGTTTAGTGTGTATGTGTAAGGGTATGGAACGCGCGGAAGCGTCATGGCGCGGCATAAATTGTTGATTCGTCCACGGGACGATGCGGAATACACAATGTTTGGGAGGACAAGTCGTACCCAGCGGAAATGGGCGCGTGACCCTCAAAGCTGACGCCCACACGACAGAGCAGCGCCAGGAAACGGCCCAGAACCAGTTACCAAAATCTGGTATCTTCGGGTGGTAGTTCCCGCAGCATTCGGAACATGACGATATTGGAAGTCAGACTCGAAAACTGGATTGAACGAGGGGCGGTAAGCAGAACACAAGACCACAGCGCTTCGACAAGAGACTTACGCCGTTCCCAATAAACACTTGTGCACGCTGACCGACCAACATATCCATGGACTGTGCCACCGGCTTTGCCTCCCAACTGAGCCGCAGATCACGGCTGCTCGTTACGGAGTCCCATCGTTTTATCCCCATGAGTGCCTCCCTTAGGTCGTTCACCCAATCCGCTTCTCCATTGGTCATGACGTAGATCCTCTTGACCTCTTTCGCACCACCGTATACCCTCTTCTGGTCAGCAAGTATCTCACGCACCCTCTCCACAATTTGCTCGATTGTCGGGAAACATCGCCGGAGATAATATTGCATGTTGGCTTCCGTAGTAGAACCACCACCCCCATCGTGGGGAATGGGGAACTTATCGGGCAAGGTGGCAAATTTGTTAAACCCGTTCCAGTCCGAGGACCAATTCGCAAGATGTGAGCAGTGGCCGGAGAAATCGCCCCTCCGAACGTGTAATACGAGGAGGCCTGGGATGGGATCTATCTTTGTCGCAGGTAATATTGGATCCACATTATGCAGCTCCTTGGAGGTCGGACGCGAAGACAATGGGCGCAAATAAGATGGCAGGAATTGGAAAGATTTGGTGGTGGCCCCAAAGAGGTGTGCGTTGCGCGCAAACGCCTCTAAAATGAGAGGAGACCATGAGAAATCGCGCAGGATCGGGGACTTGGATAGCCGAGGCCATATCGATAGAATTCGCGGCGAACCAAACAGCCTGGGGCAGTTCACCATCAGCTTATCGTGGCTACGAGACCGCCACATCCAAGACGGACCATATCTCGAATAGCTGGGGGGAGTCCAGCTGGATTTCGACACACGGGTCGTTCATCGAATTGAGCTTGTCGACCCAGAGGTCGAATATATGCGATGCGGGAACATTGTTGTCGTAAATGAGTTGTCTACTCACGACCGTATCGCTTTCCAGCACGGTCGGGTTTGGACAGACTTGTCTAAAGTAGCCGTTGTGAACCGCACGGGGCGTCGG
Source organism: Tylopilus vinaceipallidus (assembly GCA_038089215.1). Classification (NCBI taxonomy): domain Eukaryota; kingdom Fungi; phylum Basidiomycota; class Agaricomycetes; order Boletales; family Boletaceae; genus Tylopilus; species Tylopilus vinaceipallidus. The sequence continues at coordinate 71,219 of JBBPKK010000035.1, forward strand.
GTCCCCAGGAGCGAACGCGGAGCCAATTATAGGACCTGCATCCCCGTTGTTTGCGCCAAGCCCGAGGAGGGTATGGGAGATGGAAGGACGCACCGCTCATGATCGCCGAAAGGGGTATCCGGGCAGGAATCAACTTGCCGTTGAACTCTGCGTACTCCGGGCCGTCGCGGGACCAGGTATAATTATCAAAGACGAACCTGGCAGACTCTCGTTGGCATTTTGTTTTCGGATCAGGGGTGAGGCACTCACGCGCGATTGGTCTCGTGTGCAAGGAGCGCATTGAGGAGGAGCTCCTGCATGACGTTTCCCCATCCCGAAGCTATGCCGCGTCAACCACGGACGACGCTCCGGACCGAGCGACGCTCACCTGTGACATGGTTGGGTGCCCAGAAAAATTTCACGTCTCGGCCCTCTGGGAATGGCAACGACAGGTTGTGCTGCGACAAGTGTCGTTCGTAGTCGTGATACGCTTCGTAAAGCGGGGGTAGGGCGTGGTCTGCGGCGTTGTCTTCGCTCGGCGGCGAGTCCCATCCGAAGCGGCGGCGGTAGAGGCAGAGTAGCGCCCAGGAACACAACAACAGAAACAGGAGGACACGGCAGGCGCGTCGGGGGATGCGGGCGGTGGCGGGTCTGGCGTCGGAGAGGCTTAAAGGGAGGACCTGGGGCGCCCGCAAATGGCTCTTCATGGTCGAACCAGAAAACAAGGTGTGGTCATGTGCAAAAAAGGAAACTGCCACCGTCCCCACCGCTCGACACCTGGCAACAGGGTCGCTTCGATAGCCCGCGACGTGGCGGTCGAAGTCGAACACATCCCACAAAAAAACAATGGCGTGCTCATAATCGGCTTGATGCAGCCCTTCCATGCGTCCGAAGCACTTCGCAGCGACCCCGTCCACCGCCCTAATGCCCCCACACCACACACCAGGCTCTCCCGCCGCCGCATATTTTTAGCCAGACGGCCATGCAACGGAGCGATGCCCAAATCGCAAACAAGGTCCACGGAGGGCCCGAGCGTACTGGCATCCCGTCCTTGATGATCTTCACACCCGTTCACAAGGTATTTCATAGATGGAACGCGATATGAAGACATCGTGGGTAAAATGCACGCTGCAAAACGAGCTTTCGAGCTCATTTTGACCAAATCGTGTCGACTTCTGATCGGATCTAGTAAATGCCCTTACGAAAACACAGACGAGAAATCTTGACACCTCCTTCTCTTCGCTCCAGGCACTCTCTGCCAGGATTCTGGCTGCTCTCTGACAGGCCCCCGCCTACAATCTGCCCCAAGGAGTTGTTCTACTGACAGGGTCGCCCGATCGTTTGTTGATGACGCCTCAGGCCTGCATGTGCCGCATCGTGCCCAGATGGCCACCATCTGGACAAAACAGGAACATCGGTCTGGTTTTCAGACCTCCATTTCTCCCCAAGGAAATACCGCTACCTCGTCACGCACAGGCATGTTGCATTTTATGAAGGCACCTTGCCCCCCCTCCGATACACCTTGCGAGCTCATCGTGTGAATACACGGGACGATATCCGGTAGTGGCGTAGGCTGAAACGAGGCAACCTAGCGCTCCAAAGCCCCGTTCCTTCGGGTTCACAGGCTTCCCGTACATACCTAGGTCAAACAAGGTCAAGCGCACGAACCGTTCCGTCTTCGAATCCGCCGTGACGCCATGTGACGACCTGCATGCACTCCCAATGTGACTCCCACCGAGTGGTGACGCCGATGATCGCCCAGAGATGACGCTCCGCCAACCAGGAATAGCCACAGGGTTGTGGTACAAGATCGATCGCCTCGCTGTGCCTCAGCCCGCACCCTTTTTGATCCCTATTCAACCCGATCACCATCCAGTGTGACCCCATCTGGTGCCCTCCATCATTCACCCCTTTCAGGCGAAAGTGGGCACAGCGGACTCCCAGGCAGATCCTGAACTCTGCGTGAATAGAGATCGGGGACCAGCACGGTTTACCACGAGAGGGATGAACGCACTTGAATTTGAAACCTTGTTCCATTTTTAAGGCGCATTCTTGGATCCGTTCGCATTGGCCTCCTGCCAAGCTGCGTCGCGGATGCAAGTTTAGCCAGAGTCTCGCAGGTTGGAGTTTGGGCACGTCGTCCGGTACCGCGCCTAAAAATTGCCAACGAAACATTGTCGAGCGAGTTCTAAAGAAAAGAGGTGGAGTGGGATCTGGGAGCCTGGACCGCAGTGACGCATCGTGGTAAAATGACGAGTGGGTGCGCAACAAATGTGCCTCGCAATGAGAGCGGACGACGACGATCGTTAGGCACTGCGGCCGCGTCTGCGTTGTGCGAAAGCCCACGCGTGAGAATCGGTCGACGTGGGTCCACGGGCGAGCATTTGAACGGTCGTCTGGGTGTGGCCCCTCGAAGTTGCCATCCACCGAGGCGTGGGGCGCAAGATACGAATGCGTGCACGCTCACAGGCTCGGAGCACCGCGGTCCTCCGACCTCTTTGAAACTTTACTTTGGACACCGCGCTCACCCCTGACGAAAGGCAAGAAAACGGGAGTGGGGAGTGGCGGATGACAAGATGCCTCGAGGCACGTATACCCCCGCCGAGAATTCTTACCCCCACGTCATCGCAACATCGTCCTGCCATCTTTGTCGTTCACCTCGGAGAGAGCGATTCTGAACCCAGGGCCAACGCTTCGGCGACTTGAGAGAACGTAACGGGGTGCAGGTGCAACGGAGCGGGGAACTTCCACAAGGGAAGCACGACGACGAGAACGGAGTGGTAAGACGGATTTAGTGCCTCGTATGCATGTGAAACGAGAAAATCGAGGACGCGGGATGCGACTCCCACCTGCAAATTTCGTCCCCACCCACCCGTGAGCTTTCCGCGTCGACGAGTTGGGCATTGCCACGTCGCGCTCGATCAAACGCCGTACGTGGTATCGATGGGCGGAGGGGGGACTACTAGTGCAGATGGGGGAGTCGATGCGCCTGGGGAGAGAGAAGCCACCCGCTTGTGGCAGTCGTCGACGTGCCGTTCGCTAAAATAAGCATTCAAACGCCGTCACGCTGGTTCGCAAGGGGACTCGACGACAAGCGCTCGTGGGGACGGCGACTTCAAACCTCGAGTCTCGAACCCTGTCGACGGGTCGACAGCTCCTACGTGTCCAAATGACCAGCCTGTGTCGGCAGCAAGTTTCGCCAACGCATGCGCGGGCACACACGGACACGGACACGCCCGTTTCGCTCCCTTCTCGTGGTCGCCACGGACGATGAGAAACGCCAGCATGCAACGCGTTATTCGGTTGCTTTGTACGTCTCGTGCCATGCCGTCGGAGCAGATTTGGGGAAAAACGCGAGCGAGGATGCAGCGAACAAACGGCCATTTTTTTTTTCCCGTCAACCCAGTGACCCTTTTCGGCCTAGTTTGATGTCGGAATCGACAAGTTTCATCATCTCTCGATTCTTCTTCTCACAGCACTCGATTCCAAGCAACTCTCACACCACGGCGATCTTGGACTCCATTATGTACATCCGTCCGCCCACTGAGATCTGGAATGGACCACGCCTGTAAGACGTCTGCGAGAGCCGATCGTGGGCTGGAGGTTGTCCACATGACAGTCAATATGGACGTCGGAAAAAAAGAAACCTCCACGTCGGTGCAAGTTGGTTGCCTGGGTAGACTTGTTCAGTATCTCGTGACTAGGCAGTCCCTCGGGCATCGTGGACGTTCGCAGTGGTAACGTGAGTCCGTCCCTTGGCAAGGCGCGAATCTGCTCCGCGTGTGTGGAGCCAATTCAACCGAACGATGCGTGCACACGGACTTGGTCGACGGCATTAAGTGGAAGCAAGAAGGAAACGAAAATGAACGGCGACATGCCGCCGATGCAGTGGCGCGAACGCGCGGGTACTCCACGGGACGAAAAGGCTGGGGCCTGTCCAAAGAAAACGGCCTTACGGCAGAGACAGTGCTTCTGTCTTCGATTCGACATTGAAGCTGTCCAATGTAAAGTGTACAACCCCGGCCTCGGGCGCTGGGCTGTTGCCGGGCGAAAGTCTGGGGAAAATTCAAGGTGTGAGGAAGTCAGCCGCTGGAGGTCCGCCCGCCCGTGAACGCCATCGCAAAGGCAGTGGTGTATCACTGCCACATCGGTTCCGATTTGGTCGAGAGGCTCGTTCGAATGATTACCGCTAGGGTGATCAGGAGGTGTCTGATGTGGAGGAAAAGCCCACGGGGAGACCGTTCAGGTCAGGACGAGCTTGGCAAGCCCCGTGCTTGCCGTGGGAGAGAGGCTGCGAAGACCGGCGGCATGCGCGAAGTTCCGGGCACGCTCGTCCCACAGCAGGATATCGAGCCACTGTCGGCGTTCTCATGTCAATTCCAAACGAGTGGGACACTGGCGGGTGGATGTGCCTGCCAGCGCTAAGTGGGCAGTACTGGCGCAACGCGGGCATGATGGCGGACCGCGCATTGACAAGTTATTCGAGCGAGGCACGACCCTTGAGTGGATGGAATGGAAAAAAAAAGTAGATGGATTAATATGGTATAATTAATGCGAGGATCAGATAATGTACAAGCAGCCCTTGACTTTGCCGGCCTGTGGTACAGTAATGGGAAATGTATGTACGGTAGACAAGTGTGAAATAGTGGTGCATTATCGTACAACAATGCAAATGTGTGATCGTGATCGTCAGGTGAGGAGACAAGGAGCCAGGGTCATTCGAAATTGTACTCGACGGCGACACGGCAAGCTTCAGGGATATTTGGGGCGCGGCCGTGTTTGCGGAGACTGGAGGGGGACGGGAAGAGGGCATCACAGGCGGGACACGGGTGGCCTGTGAGCCTGGATATGCTGCGACCGTCGCGTGAGCGTGAGCGTTTTGAGGAGTGCGAGACCTGTGGGCAGAGATGAGCGAGAGGGAGAGTGGGAAGGGGAGGCAAGGACGCACGGTATCGTCATCGGGCTGATGTGACGAAGCCATCTTTCGCTTGAGGGGCAACGACCGGGGCTCTGTGGGGCGCGTCAGAGGCGGTGCGGTGGAGGGGGACGAGGGAACGCACCGGAGCAGGTGGCCTTGACGAAGCCGTCTCTCCAGGCATGCACGCGCTTCATGCGCGTGTTGTAGGTGTCGTCCGTCCACGGGATGGGCTCGGGCTCGTGGGAGGACTGGTGCGGGGTGATGACGGAGGAGCAGTAGGAGGAGCAGTCCTCTTCGGATTCGGAGGTGGAGGGGTAGGAGGAGGGTGCGTCGTCGGAGTGGATGACGGAGGAGATGCGGCGGGGGGGCGGGGGGGCCTCGACGAGCTGGATGATCTGGATGGTGTGGGGCTCGCGAACGTAGAGGTGGGCGGACGTCTGTTTTTCGGACTCGCAGTCGAGCATGTGGTGGAGGATGGCGGAGGGATGGAGCATGATAGCGGACATCTGGCTTGGAGGGCAGACGAGGGTGCACTTTATAAAGGGCCAGGTTTGCCACGCGAGCCACCCATGAGAAGCGCGTCGCTGGAGATCCACTCGACAAACAGCGAGATTCGACATTCCCTTTTCGGGTCGTCCCACAGATCTCAGATCAATTTAAAGCGGAGTCTTTTCTTTTCGCTCTCCGATAAAGGTCACGTGTGTTTTCCAGGTCATGCCATATCCCCTTTTTTGGCCCGGCTTCCCATGCCTGTTCCCATCCCCTTCCGCCTTCCGACGCCCTTCCGGGCAACATTTGAAACGGCGTGACCCTTCACGGTCGCATCGGCGCCAGCCATGCTTCTGCCGCCTCAAACTGGTCAATCAGCTCCCGCAGCACTGCTCCCTCCGAGTGAAGTTGCCTCATGGCAGTCAACGCCTGCGTTCGTCCACCACATGTCAGCCTCGAGTCCCCTTCCATGCCATCATTATCCACTTACGATGTCCCAGAACCGGAATCCTCGTTCCACTTCTTGTTTAGGCAGCTTCACTCCTGGGAACGTCTCCTCGCAGATCTCGAGCGCCATTTGCTTGCATTCCTTCACCCCTTCTGCGTTCGGGTCTCGCACCCTCGTTTGGTTGTTCAAGTGCGTCAACGTGTCCAAGTACACCTTGGCGAGCACCCCAAATCCCGTGTTCACCTCCGCTTGAAACGGCAGTGATATCGTGATATCCAGCAAGTCATCCCGCGCACGTCGCGCATCATTCCGAAGTAGCATGTTTAGCGTCGTCACCTCCAGCAACGTGCGCAGTGCCCGTGTCAGCGATCGCACAAACGAGTTAAACACAAGCAGTTCACGTGATAGCGGGGCGGACCATGCCTGTGGCTGTAAACGCATTTCTCGTCAGGGACAATCTCCGCAACTTTGTGTCCTTCCCCGCACCTTGAAGTTCAAAGGCACGATGCTCAATACTCTCATCACCAAGAGCATACTTGATTTCTCATCGTCTGCAATTCCTCTCTCAGTCAAATCAGCCGACCCATCAACGTGAGAGCCTTATCATACCGGTCCCGAAACTTGGCCCTCCACTGAACGCCCGGCCTGACCATAAGTGGCCGTGCATCACTCCCGCTCTCACTAGTTCCAGGAATAAATATAGTGGCTCCTGGAACTTGTCGTTCAGTCGCGCTTGCTTGATTGCTGTGTACATTGCTCTTGCCAACGGTGAATGCATGTGGGAGTTCAATAGGAACCTGTAGTTCCGCTCCATCGGTTCTCCCTCAGCTGTCCAAGTTCAGAAACGTCACTCACCCCCTCAATTCAAGGAACCGCCAAATAACGTTCGCAACAACCTCGTCTTTCTTTTCCAGTTGTCCGTTTGGCAGATTGCTCTTGCCCTTGGTTCGCATCGCAAGCTTTTCTGATCCTGTCGCACCCAGGCAAAGCGCGAAATCAATCGTCGATGACTGGATACCATCGCGTCATCATCAGTGCTAAGCGGTTCGATATGAAGCAGGCTACCCACGTTCTGTCGTCTCAGCTCCTCCTCCACAATCCCGTAACTAACGTTCCACCCTGCCACGCGCTCAGCCAGTTGCACCGTCTGTGCTGAGTTGTGTTGTACAGGCTTTTGTCCGTGCGGTGCCTGGTTCTCAAACCAGAAGTTGCCCATCACCTTTCGGTTGTTCCAGAATGTGTGTGACACGCTGCTGATGAGCGCGAGTGCAGTGGCCCGCGGACCAGTCTGACCGTCAGTGATGACCTCCTTGACAAATCGTTTATACTCAGTTGTTTCACCATTGTCAAGGGGCGGTGGCTCCACGATTTGCCCACTCGTCAACCACACGAGCGCCTGAGGACCCAGGAGACCCCGCGACAAATAAAAGTAGACTTCGTCTGGTAGTCGGTGAGTAAAGATCTCATGCAGGTCTGAGGGGATGTCCGCTGCGGTCGGATGGTGGGGGTGGTGATTCGCATGCCCGTGCGCGGGAGGCATGGTGATGGCAAGAGGAAGCGGTACGACGCTCCCTTCAGACGAGAATATCAGCGAGTACTTGATCATGGAACGCGTCCGCGCATACTGATCCGGGTACTGCGTCGATTTGACAACATGCTGCTCTGCAAACGCGCTCACGGCAGCATGGCCAGACTTGTAGTACTTGACCATGTCGACCGTAGCTTTGAGCGCTTGGTCGTGCATGTTCGGCGGAAAGGTTGGCGAGTGGTCGAACCCGACCAAAATACCGATGTCGAGGAACTGGTCTTCGCTAACTCCGAGATCGTTCAAGATGGAGCGCCTGGAGGTGTACGTGAACGACGGCGAGCTGGAAGTCAGATCGAGAGAGGTGATCAATTTGTCCGCGCCTGGATACAATAAAGTATCGGTCGGCCCATAGATTGCATGAATATACGATTTGGTGTGTCGGAGGAGATAGATCAACTATGGCGAGGATAAGCCCATAAGGCGCGGAAACTGCGCACGCGAGGACGCACCTGTGCCCAGGCAACATATGGCGCCACAAGAAACTCGACGTTTCGATGCCTAAAGATACGGAGAACCATGCGCCAGAGATCCCATTGTGCGAGACCACTACGGCCTTCGAACAATTTGATGGCGGCCTCTTCCTGGCCAGCTTCGTACTTGGCCCATGCCTCCCTCCTGTCTCTGCAAGCTTCGTTGCTTTCGGCGTGGTGTTGGTGCTGTTTCCACCGCTTCGCAGGTAGCAGTCCGGGAAAGACAAAGACTGGCTTGATGTGGAGTTTCTCGAGGGCGCGAAGATCCGCTTCGATACGCTGGGTTAGGGCGAGAGGAAGACCACCAGTGGCGGCGAGAAGAGGTTCGCGGGAAGGTGGGTTGTCGGTGAGCTGTTGCAAATAATAGGACGCATCAATCCCAAGACGCGAGTCCGACAAAACGCTCAGAGGAAGTGTTTGCAAGTGCTTCCGCTCAGCGAGGTAGTCTATGAAGCGGTTGCCGTCAGCTGTTCACCACCGGCCGAGAAAAAATTTATGTTCCCGGCTCACTTTCAAGATGCTTGATGGGCATAATCAGTCAGCTTGCCGAAATTTTTGGAGGCGCCTGGACCCGGGCTTGGACAGCGTTGCAGACAGCGTCGAGAGAAGCCAACTTTTCGATTACATAATCACAGATACCTTCCCATCACAAAGTGTTTCGCTCCTTGGAGGATCCACTACCAGCACGGGCCTGTCTGACCACTCGTGCCCGCCATCAGCAACGTGGCCGCTTACTAGGGTTGTGGCTGCCTGACAGAACACGACCGCCCACGACGCCTCCTTTCCGGTTGTACATAAACTCACTTGGCTCATGGGAGCCTCCTCGTAGAGCTTAATGCGGCTTCTGCGCACTTTTCGGGTGGAAACTTAGTTCATCAATACAGCCCTACATCTCTCCGACACACGGGCTCGAATTTCTTGTTGTTCTCACACTTTTGTTCAGGTTGCCATCTCAGGACACGCTTCGCGTCGGCATATTTTCATGAGGCGCTTTCTTCAGCGACTAGTCCTGTGCTGCTGCTCCAGGAATACGACACCTGATATCCGCCCATAACATCATGCATCGTGTTTCTGGACAGCCCCCTCTCTATGAACGCGGATAGCCAAAAGCATCCACCGTTCCCATCTCTAAGCCAAGCTTGGGTGGCTCCCTTGCTCACACCACCCGTGAACATTCCAAGTCCTCACTGTCGGCAAAGCCTAGCGACCAGGTGGATGGGTAATTATGACCCAATCGACGTGTCCTGGCATCACTCGTTCGCATTGCTTGGCGCCTCAATAATGCCTCGCGGGCTCCAAGTCGTTGCTCTTTTCGCACTACCACTTACGACAGCTCTCCCACTGCTTTGAGTTTTTAGGCCAGCCACACATCATGGGAAGGAATAACATCATCTTTCTGCGGTTAGGTGATGTGCATTTCATCTAACCAAATGTGATAAACTTCATGGATAATCGCTAGGCGGACGAGCTGGCCCATCGGCGCAGTGCTTACTACTGGTATCCTTCGTTTTGGTTCAAAGTTAATTTGATCATGTCGTTGTGCCCGGTTCAAAGACACACGTTTTAGGCTTAGTACTGCGAAGTACTCCTAATTCCAGCTCAGTCCTCCATGTTTTATTCGGGTTGGCTCACCGAATCTAATCAAGCCTGGGAGTCGAGTGTCTAGGTCAATCACATGTTGAGGGCCCAGTCAGAAGAATGCCAAGGTTTCCCAGTTCGTCCACCTCATAGGTCTTGCTGTGAGACACAGGTCGAATCAGGACGTGGCCGCCTCGAACGTGTCATTCGATCATAGGACACACAAGGCAGGGAAGATGCGTTTACTAAACGACTCTCCAAGAATGAAATCTTAATCCCTCGCACCCACGATGTATTTGCGCCAATTGCTCACATGTTTACCTGGTGGTTTTGCACACGGAGCTTGTGCGCAGTGCATGGGAATGAGCCTCAACCGGATCGGGTCGAATTGGACACCGTTCCAGATCCTCATTGGTGGACAATACGGCGCCTGACCCATTAGCCTGTAATTCCATCCACCGCCACAGGCAACGATCATTTATGCATCTTTGGGCAAGGCGACCTCAGTTCCTGTTATCGACGCTTGGTGGCCTGGTGGGATCGTGTGTATTTTGCTCTGTTTCGATCGAGACCTCATGCTATACCATCTTGTGATCCAACTTTTGCTCTGATATGATCCTGTTGTCCCGCGTTGGGATCCATACCATTCCAAAGCCTTGGGACAACTTTGGAGGTGTGTTGACTTGTGAATTTCGAATCATACACACACGTAGGTTCTCGTCATGCATCGTGGTACGCTCGCGTGTGTTGCGACGCTTGCATATCTGATAAGGCTATCACGGCATCTCTTTGCGAAGACTCCTAATGAATAGGGACTGCCACCGGATCGAGTTACGGTACGGCGTGCGCGAGCTTAAATGACAGAAGGGTTATATGTAACTAGGAAGAAAAAAAAAAGTCGGGATCTGTCAATAAGCGAAACTGCGCGACGTCGGGTCGCTCGCATCAGACCTTCAAGGGAAGGCTGTTTCACCCGAATGCGGAAGTTGGACGCGATTTGGCTTGTCGGAGGCAGGTTGTGTCGCCCTATCCTAGACGTCGGTTCGCCCACTGTCATCGTAAGCTCCGAGGCTGGCGGATGGCGTACTTCTCCCGTTCTCGTCACTCTTCACGTACGTTTGTCAGCATGACACGTTCCACGAAGGTGTGTGGGGTCAACGTGGGCAAACGGTGCGCTCACGCGGGAGGGTCCCGCCAAGTTATGGGCGCTCGAGTTAAAACGCTTTCGACGCGTGCTGTTCATGTCGTCGCCTTGCCGCACTGATCACTCTTCACGACGCGCCATGTGACCTCCGACTGGCGCGCGATCATTGGCAAGCGTTGATAATGATGCGACCAAGTCACTCACCTCCAGACTACCATCATTGATTTTTGTCGGTCCTGGCCAAGCAAAGATGGACACGCCAATCGACGGGGCCACGGAGGACAATCGCAGCACCCGATTCGATATTGATCAGTGATCCGAGCCTATATGTGGCCAATTCGCGACACGGCGTCTTGGTTCCTGTCAGGGCCTGGATCTACTGAACAATCGAGGAGCGCCACACGCGTAACGCGAACTAGAACGATGAATAAATGATGGATGCGATCGAAAACCTGTCTGGATCTCCATGTTTCGAAAAGATCGCGAATTACCGGTTTATTCCAGATCAGGATTGCAGACTCCGATGCGATCATGTGCTCATAGAAGCACTAGGCGTCAGTGCTAACACAGAGGGGACGAGGCAGCCGGACGCCACCAGGCTGGTAGGTTGGATGTCGTGATGCGAGACGGATGACGGGAGGCGTTTGGAGATACGAAAAGCCGTACTACGCCCAATTTCTTGGTCGGCGTTTCTTGCCGAGCTCGTTGGGACGACAGTTGTCAGCGTCATCGTCTTCCCTGATTTTCACTAACCGGTGAATCTGGTCCGACGAGATGTCAAGATTTGATCCAAGGGATGTCGGTCACAGACCTGAGACATCGGACAGAGCGGCCGAGTAGTTCAATGGAATACACGTTACGATGTCTTCCGGACGAGAGTAAGTATCATTTACTTGCCGAATAGCCGCAAAACGTTCGAGCCTGGCAAGAGCGCGGGGAAAACGCACTACGATTGACCAAGTTCCTGTCTTGTACCTTATGCCAGGATACGTGGCGCGGATAACGTCATTGAAATGTAGTCTCGAAACCCGGCGTCTCGGTCTACTAGTGAGCGGCGGTCAGGCTGAAACCTGGAACGTGACACATTTCAACATTGACAACCAAGTGCCAGTGGGGATCAGCATCCTATGCAGATGCGAGACAAGCCCCAAGTTCGTGGCCGATGCGTGGCTGGAACTTGAAATTGAACGTTTAACTGCCAACCCATATTCTAAAGGTCGTACCACCACCAGTACTCGCGCCGATAGTTTTCCGATACAGTACTAACCGAACGGAGAAGACATTATCCACATCGGGAAATTGGTAAGGCGATGATATTCCTAGATATACATGACAAGGACATTAAAACACAAACTTGGTGGTTGAACTGCTTAACGATGGGTTAGATATGTACGTGTGTGATCCTACTATATGGTCAATTTTATGTTTTAGTTTTTCGATATGAATATCTTTGAATATCTAGGAATATCATCTCTTCACCAATTTCCCGATGCAGAAGTGTGTTGAAGACAATCGGGCCGAACATGTCGAGGTCTTTTGTGACTATTGTCTTCCGAGCAAGCGAGCGTCCAGAGTTGCATGCTCCTGCGAACTAGTGTTGGGTTTCAAGAACCGAGAGTATTCTTGAACGGAGACCGGCTCCACGATAAGGCTACCGGCGTCGTACATTCACCGAATTCGTTTTTGATACCACTCGGCAGGAGATCGAACATTTCTGCGCATATTATTGTAAAATTTGGCCGCTAACGAGCTGGGAGATGATCCGGTAGCAGTGTCATGTCCCGTAATGTGCTGACTCCACGACACGGGCTTGTCAGAAGCGAAAATCGAAAGCTACCCTTCGGTGAACTCGAGGAAAGTGAACAGCAGATCGAGAAGTACATCCTTGACCGACTTGGAAACTACAGCCGCATTCCTCGCGCACAACATTGGATAATTCTCACAATCAGCCAACCTCCCAGCTTTCTCGAGTCACTGGAAGCCACTCTGTTCGATGCGCATACATTTGAGAAGTGTTATAATCTTGGTGAATATCAGAGGTTGATTGACGTGACAAGTCAAGGACGATCGTCGAGCGATGTTTTCTCATAGGCGTTGGCCATAACTAGCTTGTCTAGCACGTCCGCAGATTGATCACGATTTCAGGCAGAATTAAATCCGATCACAAGTGGGTACGTGCTGTATTCATTTCGTTTGGGTTTGCATGTTTGACATCTCGTACAAGACAACTACTGCGCTTGGTCCCGGATGCGAAATTCGTGGACTTCTGTAGTCAATTCGGTTCCGCCCGAATACAGCCAGTCGCCGTACGCTGTGCCCGATGATGCCGAAAGGATACATCTCTGCTTGACGGCATGTCATTCGCAGTGGCATGTGGCTATGGCGGTGGTCTGGCCACTTTCCCTGGCCGCATGGATCGCGCAGTCCTGAGGAATCTTCGCGAATCACTCACCTGCCTCACCGTCCACAGTTATGCGCAGCTATGCTATCCACACTGGTACAAGATTTGCTTTCATGCTTTTGGATCTTGCAGTTTTCCGAGAACGAGCCAGCATCGATCCCGCGATTGCAGTGAATGCCTTACCATTCCTCCTTTCTCTGCACTAACCTGACTTGTCAAATGCGGTCGAACCCAGAGACCTGCCCTCGTTCCGTTCAGATGAAATAGCTACATCTCCCAGGGCGGGCGTGTCATAGGCATAGCGTAGCTTAACCTGGCGCAGCTTGTGCCATGCATCTCAATCGCTCCACATACAGCGGCAGGGTATCTTTCGTTCGACGTCACAGCGAACAAAGGACAACGGGACGGTCACTGAACCATCCAGAGCCTTCTTCTGCAAAGTTTACAAAGAAAAGTAAGACGGAATAGCTGATAGCGAGCTAAAAAAAGAAAAAAGAAAAAAGAAAAAGGCACCGATATGCGTTGAACAAGTGCTATATCGACCAACTTCATCATATTATTCAGCGCGAACACCGCACGGGTATAATCGAGGCGGCCAGATGTGTCGACCATGTTATTATAAGATGTCAAAGTGACCTGGTTCGTGTAACCACCATCCATGGAACCCATCGTGCAAATGACAGAACGGAAGCCGGCGAGCTGCATCGGCGACGCGAGATTACTTGCCAAGGCTCTCGTCTCCGACAGTTGTATGTGATGTGGACAGGTATACGAACTCTGATTCTCCCGCTCGCGCCAAATAGTGTGCTAGATACATCTTCGATGGAGCGCGTTCGCGGAGTTCGTTGGCAGCCTCTAGGTCTAGGGTGACGTGACACACGAAGTGTACCACTCGTTCAAGAAGAACTCGTCAGAAACCCGCGAAATACAAGATTCTTCACCCTCGATGCACGTAAATGACGGTGCGGTGTGACCTTCCTCCCGCTGACCAACGATAGCTAATTACTAGCCTGATGACCATGCAGGCGGTGAGGGAACTTACGTCCGTAACGGCAAATCACCCGTGTCCCAGAGCGCATTGGAGACAAAGTGGGAGATGACGGTAGGCTGGTCCATTTGAAAAGAATCGTATGCATAAGGCCAGTCGTCAGGTGTGATGTTAATAACAAATTTACCGTGCGGACGCGGTCAGTCAACCCCTAAACCAGTTAGGATAGATAGCACCTAATAGTGTTGAGCAAATGTGACGTTCTGACGAGGGGATTCGTGCCTTCTTGTGTGGAATGCAATGGGGCTCTAGTACGAATGCCTCCAGATGGTTCTCGGAGCAGGTCCTTCAGTTCTCATAATTAAACCATGATTCAAACACAATTGTGGAACGGGGGTGCTTGCTCCACCATGTACTCCAAGCACCAATATCCATTGACTAGTGTCATGAGACACGGCAATTCCCGTAGATGGTTCCTATAATACCTGAGTACCACTGTCGCATCTCTTGATTCAGATGGAGTTCCGGTAGATGAAGCTCTTGAGCGGATACATTGCACGTCCTGTGGACGAAACTACAGCCCGAGACGTGCGTCGTTTTTTTCGATTTGTGAAAAATTAAGGATACAGGGGATGTTCTTATACAAAGAGGAGCGTGGAGAACACCACCTGCTGAGCGATTTGATGTGTGGCATAATTGAAGTACGGCGAGAGGGCGACCAGTCATAAAATACCCCCCCCCCTCGGGCAAGGTATAACTTGTCAACAAATGGCCGGAATGCTTCGGAAAAGGTGTCGTTTTGCCAACACGAATATAAAGTATATCATCCGAGTGTACCGAGAATGAAACTACGAGGTTCTGAAATCCCGAACTTTCACAGCTTCCGGGATTAGAACTTCGAGCTACCAAAAACTCAATCTACAGGTTCTCGGTCAAGCCGTATCATGTACCGCTACTATTGGTGAGTCGATTAGCATAGTTTCCGAGGCGTTCAGAGCAGTTGTTGAGGTGCTATGGACAAGCCGGCTGCAATGTGTTTCTGAGACATTTTCACACGTTGGCCAAGTCGCGTGAAAAGGACAGTAAATGCTGAAAGAAAAGCATGAGCGCCGTGGCGCGTCGAACAGCTCTTTCACTGGGAACGTCCAACCCCAGGCCCATCCACTCCCGAGCTTGGGTTGCAACCCCACCGCAGCTTATTAGTATGTGTATTATAATAAGATGGGATGATCCTTCTCAGTAGAATCATCCTGGTTCCAGCCTTCCGTCCAGCGTAGCCTCCATAAGTTGAAGTCGACAACGCCGAGCCCTACCAATCCCGAACCCTTGCAACTCATCTGATCACCCATGTCCGCTTCTGCCCGTGGCGCATTCATCGTCGTCGAAGGACTAGACAGATCAGGAAAGAGTACCCAAGCTGCGCATCTCCTGGATCGCATCCAGGCCGCGGTCACGGACGCAACATCCCCTCCCAAAGCCGTCCTCCTCAAGTTTCCTGGTTAGACTTCTTCCCCATTTTCCTGTTGCGCTTCTTTGACAGCGGTTCTGACGCGTCTGCACCAATGCACCTTTGGTCCTCATCCCAACCATGATAATGACGGTCACGCCATGTCGCGATCCGGATCGCATATGAACGCAACGACCGATCATCACGGGCGCATGATCAGACCGGACGACAGCGATCGGAAAGATGATTGACGCATATCTACGCTCAGAATCCGAGCTCGACGACCACGCCATCCATCTCCTTTTCTCCGCCAACAGATGGGAGCTCGCGTCCGTCCTCTGTTCGTTCGTGCTTCTTGGGCTGACATTGAATGTCCCCTCACAGTCCGACTATCCTTGCACACCTCGCGGTCGGGACGACGGTCATCGCAGATCGTTATGCCTTCTCGGGCATCGCGTTCTCGGCTCAAAAAGGCACTCATCTCAACCTCACGTATGAGTGGTGCAGGGCCCCGGAGATCGGTCTCCCTGCACCCGATCTCACACTGTTCCTCGACGTCAAACCGGAGATAGCCATGCAGCGAGGTGGATATGGCCAAGAGAGGTATGAACAAAAAGAGATACAGATGAGGGTTCGACAAATCTTCAAGAAGATTGGAGAGGAGATGGGAGCAGACCGATGGGTTACCATAAACGCGGGACAGGATCGAGACAAGGTCGCAGCTGACATTTGGAACAGTGTCGTAGCAGTGATAGGAAACACTGCTGGGCCAGTGACCAAGCTCTAACAAGGGTCATGATGGCACTCAAGGCAGTATCACATCTACGTTGAGTCTTGAAATACCTTGTAGTACAGTTGCTAACATATTGCGAGATATGGGTAATGAGTGACGCAGTCGAGGAAGACAAGAACGTTAAGTACTAGGTAAAAAACAAACATACAAGCAGGAAGGAGTGTTGATGTGCTGACGGCCAAAGCAAGTAGGTGAATGCGAGAAAATTAAAGTTTGCAACGCGAGAAACAAAACTACCTGAAATGCCATGCACACTTAAACAGTCCATACCCTAGATATATGCAGAGAAACCGTGTCGCGGTAGCCCGCTAGATTCCTCACTAGCTCGCAGAGAGTCTCGAGACGATTACCGCAAGGGCAATTAGTACTCCCCACCTCCACTTTTCCCAGATTATCTGACGCCATGATGCTCGCCACCCTTGAGGGACCACTGGTTTATTCGTAGATGTCAAGGGGTTGGAGTCAGGTCCCAGCGGTGCAGCGGCTGCCATCGGCGTCTGAACCGTCCCCGCGTTCCGTCTGAGAACCACCTGCTGTGGAAGTGTTGCAGACGTTGACGGTGATATAGGTGAGGGGTACAGACTTGCTGCGCTGGTGCACATGGTTGACTCGGTGTCAGGCTTTCCACGCTCCGGCTCACCCATGTTTGGCAAGTTCGTGAGGGTGGGAGTACAGAACTGCACGGCATCCATGAAAAGGTGATCAACAGACCGGACACAGCAAAGGTAAGGAACACGAAAATCACAGCAAGAGGGAGTGATGAGACGTCTATCAGCCTCCTAACAACAAATTAAAGTAACCGGTAACGTACATCCGGGAATGCTTCTTTAAAGCGGGGCTGAGAAAGGTTGTAGGCATGGCTTTTAACAGCTAGCGCCCTCTTGTGGCTGTCTGTCGAAGTGAGGGAGCCGGTTGTCATTTCATCAGACAACATGAACGACAGGAGGCCGGTCAATCTAAGACATTGAGTCAGCAGGTGGGCCACGAAACAGGTAATTCGGCAATGATTTAAGTGGCCGCAACATCATAAATGATCATCACGGACGCCGGGCCACATCGGGACTCAAAAGTGAACTTACATGGTTGCAACACTCCAAGCTGGGTTCCACTGAAAATGTCAAGGACTGCATGAGTGTTAATAGAAAGGTAGTCGAACAAGTTAGCGTACAGTTCCCGGATGAAAATCTGACATAGAGAAGCATATCTTCTTATCCGGCTGAAAACGACCTGAGGGTGTAAACATCTAGAGGGGATCTAGTTCACAGGTATCCACGGCAAGAAGAGGTAGGTGAAGTAACCTTGATACCTGGAGGCTTGAAGGGGTATTCTGAAGGAAAGAGGAGGACACCATGATATTCTCCACTGGCGAAGGGTGAGTCGGGGGGACCACGCTACGAATTAGGTGATTGGCATTGATTGGAGGGAGGAGTGGAAATCGCGCACGATAAGGTAATTCCCTGTTGGAAGAGGGTCAGATGTAAATTTCGAAATGAAGACGGGGAACGGACAGGTCAGAATGTTCTTTTCATCGGGAACTGCCCAAACAAACGGAGGTGGTTCTCTCTGCATGCTGATGTATTCCTTGCTGAGCTAGATGGGGGGGTGAGCAAGGATATGACGGCGATGGAGACGATGCGTACACGTTTCTGGGCAGCCTTGCTGGCCATTGTATGGAGGGAGAGAGAGGGGGGTAGACTGTGGCGGAGGTGGAAGTGGGTGGAAGTTAAAGCGCCTGTGCGGCGAGCATGTTCGGGCCCCCACAAATACGCACAAACAATGCTGGTGGAACCAAACAGGGTTAGGGTTACCCTTTGAATTGACCGTAGACTCATGTTGCCATGGTCCCCCTTTGTGTCCGTGACTAGGCTCGAGAACTTGCGCACAGCCCCTCCCTGAGCAGTGAGCACGCATGGCCGCGGCAGTGCCTTTTGTATACGGGTCCCTACCCGGAACTGCTGGATACGGGTGCAAGTTGCTGCCTATGACACCGAAGCCACCCGTGCCGAGTCTAGCCTCACCGGGGATTCCATCCCAAATCTCCCGGCTGAAAATCAAGCATGTTTACTAACCGGCATCTGACAATTGCAGTACGGAATCAGTGATAGCTGTCCCGCCATCAATTCTGAGCCCACCAACCGCAGTTGGCAGGTCGGCGCACCCTCGGCGATTTGATAGAACCAGCGTCGGCGGCTGCTACTCGGGTCATGCGGGGATGACTGAGGATATCAGCTCCAGTGCATAATTAAGCGATACGCGATGTGTGATGGCTCGGGGACAGGGGATATTTTACTAATCTGGGCTCACTAACATTTTTCCGACCCACACCGACTGCAGAGCAGGTCAATGCGATGGCAACGCTTCTTCCTCCACCAAAAAGACAGAAGGTGTATCATGGTGTTCCAGACCCAGACCCGGGTTCGGTCCAGCCTTCGTCGAACATCATCGTTCAGTTCGTAAACGAGCACGATGCTACACCCATCGCGCCTGCCGTCAACCTCCCTGCAAATGTGGCGCGAGAAACCCTGGAGCTACTCGTGAACCAGCTGCGTACAAAGGCAAGCCATCAGAACGTGTCTATGGATCTTGATTGATCCACTTTCCACTCAGGAGGAGGATGACCACGTGCCCTTTGCATTTCACGTTGCCCTGCCCGAGGACGCCACAAAACCCAATGCACCGACCCGCGTCGTCATCTCCAAGTCCATAGAGGAGGACGTGCTTAACCACCCCTCGCAAGCATTCTCGGAAGAAAGCGTTCTTACCGTTCGATGCGCTCCGCAGTCCGTATTCAAAGTACGTCCGGCCACACGTTGCTCCAGCACCTTGTCAGGTATGTCAGTCCATCAACATGCGCCACACCGATCACCCATCACTCGGGGTGAATGTCATTCAATTGCGAGTCTAGGTCACTCTTCCCCTATATTATGTGCTTCTTTCTCCCCGACCGGCCTACTCCTTGCTACCGGCTCTGGTGATACCCATGTCCGACTGTGGAACCTTGATACAGAGACCCCTTCCCACACTCTCGTCGGCCACACCGGATGGGTCCTTTGCGTCGAATGGGACCCCGTCGAGCGCAAGCTTGCCAGTGGCGGGCACGATGGCCACGTAAGATTATGGGACCCAAAATCTGGGAAACCAATCGGCGACGCGATGAAAGGCCACTCAAAATGGGTGACGTCGCTCGCTTGGGAGCCTGTACATATGTAAGCATCGCTTTTCCCTTCCCAAGGTGATCGCTGGATCAGATCATGTATGTGATATGTGTCGCAACAGAAATCCGACTGTGCCACGCCTCGCCTCATCATCCAAGGATGGGACTGTACGCGTTTGGTCTGTCGCGACCCGCCGGTTGGAGTATATCCTTGGCGGCCACACAGCCAGCGTCAACGTCGTCAAGTGGGGCGGTGGCGAGAAAGGTGGGAGAGGGGTGTTATATACCGCAAGTAGTGATCGCACAGTGAGGGCGTGGGATGCACAGGCCGTTCGTGTTTCTTGTTACTTGTCAGGCGGGACTACTGATTATCTCGCAGGGGAAGCAACTAATGGTCCTCAAGGATCACGCACATTGGGTGACCACCCTCGCCCTCAATACCGACTTTGTACTTCGCACTGGTCCATTCGATCACACCGGCAAGCGGCCATCATCCGACGAAGAAGGCATGTCACTCTCACAATGATCGGTTAATGAGCCCTTAACTCATCGGTCCGCTAAGCTAGCTCAGACGCTTGCATTGAAGCGATATGATGCGCTCCTATCTCGTACCCCCGAGCTTCTAATATCAGGTTCTGATGATCACACACTCTTCCTGTGGTCACTCTTTTCATCTATGGCCGAATCTGGAAGCGGAAAATCAAAGCCGCTCAATCGACTGACTGGACATCAGCGCCAAGTGTCGCACGTTGCTTTTTCGCCAGATGGGCGCTGGGCAGCAAGTGCGGGATGGGATAATGCTGTGCGCCTGTGGGATTGTACAGGAGGAACGGGTGCGTCCTTCTGCCATAGCATCATCGCACCACCTTATACATCCGTATTTCTCTTTAGGGACTATGGGAAAGTTCGTAGCAACCCTTCGCGGTCATGTCGGACCCGTATACCGTCTTGCGTGGAGCGCAGACTCGCGTATGGTGGTAAGTGCGAGCAGGGATAGCACTGTCAAAGTACGTTTTCGTCTCAATTGCGATCGTCCTCGCTTGCCCATCACCGCTTTATTCACCCACTTCAGATCTGGGATCTCAAAACGTATAAAATAAAAAACGATCTGCCGGGTCACACCGACGAAGTGTACTGTGTCGATTTTGTCGCTGACAAAGTCGTCAGTGGGGGGCGGGATCGAACGGTCAAAATGTGCGTTAGTCCAGGCTTATTATTCTCTTCGTGACCTGATGTCTCTTGTAGCTGGAAAAATTAAACCGTTAGAAGTGCAATGATCAAATAGTCAGATATTAAGGGTCTTTGTAACGACGGCAATTAAAGTTGCGGTGTGCGATTAATCTACTCATTGAATACATAGCGCCTTACAGCGTTTGCATGCCGGTGCCCTGTCGAGTCTCTGTTCACATATTCTTTGCGGTGAATGCTCAAACATGCTGATTGTTAGCTTTGACCGCCGAACCGTCTTCTAGAATGCGACATGGCGCTCGCATACTGTAGATACTACCAAACGATGCAGTTGCGTGTGGGCTACGTCGCTATCTTGTACTTGGGCAGCTCTCTTTTTCCGGGCTCGTGATCCCCTGTCACTCATTTCTTTTAACATTTACATTCGCCAGGCTTCCAGGAACAACTGTTACCGTCGGACGAACAACGGGTATCCATAATGTCAAGAGATGGGCCTGATCAAGGTACTTGGGATAACGTACGTCGCTCCGCAGCGGCACTGTGGGTTCCCACAGCTCGGGGTGGAATCGGTCGTGTTCTGTGTTGGTCGAGAATGTCAAAAGCTGATAGGTTAGGCGGAAGACGACAAGAGGCGAACCGTCGATGAAGACATGCTGGAGAATCTGGTCGTCGATGTAGAGTCAGACGCTCAGTGAGATGATGAATGAGTTCGAATTTTTGGTAGTAACCCCGTATTGCATTAGCATGTCCAACCTCCTAAAGTCACTCGGGATACTATGCTACTGTTCGTCACGCTAATCAACCACACGAGCCCATTTTCAATGCTTAGGTCGCAGGATTTACATCAATACCCGAGACCAACACGTCCAGAGCAGCTAGTTGTCCCCATGCGGTGAACATGGTAGGCTGTGGCCCTACCCATGTGGCCGAATACCACGTCGTTTCATCACGCCGCGTCGACGCGAGTTCCATGAGTGCATTGTACTAGCCAGGGGGGATTGAGTGAATATAGCAGTCACTCGATTAGCTCCATACCTGTACATTGATATAACTTTGAATGATATTTCGCAACTTTGTGTTGTACGCATTTCGCGTCCATGCTTCATACAAGGCACGAATCAAGATACCTGTTACCCGGTTGTCTTTATGAACGGAAATCATGCGGGTTACACAAGGACTGACTCTTGAACCCAACGATGTCATTGTCCTCATTTTTGACACTGCCTTCCGTGATCACGCCGTTAGTGCCCTGCCACACCGTAGTAAAGAGGACAGTTGTAATAGTGTTCAACATGCTGCGAAACGACAAATCAACATCTCGTAGGTAAAATATTGTCCACTCACAAGCTTTTCCACCTATCAACGCCAGTGATATCAGTCAATATGCTCAACCCTTCAATCAGCTTTCCGCTATTATAGGTAAACAGTTCAGAGGCTGGCGATCGCGAACAGTCATTTGCGTAGATAGTGTCAAGTGCAAGACTATTGTTGTTCATATTAAGGGTCAGCATCCAATTTGCAGCTGCGATGGCAGAATCGGTATAAGTCGAGTTGTGAGTGGTCTCAGCGAGGTATGCAGAGAGACTAAGTTAGAAACTATCGATTTGCATTGATCGCTTTACTTAATGATGATGGTACGCACGCAAGGAAAGACCTGTTCATTGAAATGTTAGAACGATCATCACTTCGGGTGACCAGAACTCTTCTACTTACCCGGTGGTGACAGAATTAACGGCGGTATCATTAAAAATAGGACGCTTGTTATTTTGTTTAGTATTCACGTTATCCACGTCACTGGTAAGTTTCGACTCACCCAAAAGACACCCCCGGCCATTGTCTGACGGTCGCATGTATCCATAAGTGCAAAATTCTTAGTTGGTATACTACCCCGCTTGACATCTTCCTCGGATATCTGGCTGCAAATTCAATCAGCAAATAAAGACCAATAGGGGTCGTGCATCATCGATTTACAAGCTTTTAATGTGCTCCCACGTTTGTATCGCGTGACTCAGTAGATCCTCATCACCATAAGCACGATAGGCGTAGTATGCAGCCGTTGCCCACCATAATGCATCGTCATTGTAAACTATCGAATAGTTCGAGTATAGGGAGAAAGCCTTATTCAAATACGTGGTCACCACATCCTGATTCGCGTTCGAATTTGTAACGTGATCATGATTTGCCATGGCAGCGAAAACATTGCCGCTCTGCCAGTAACCCAGAGCTTGTAAGATCGAGACTTAGAGGCACCAAATCGCATGAAGAAAAGGGCCTCACTGTTGAAATATCCAATGGTTTGGTTCAGCCCAGGGAGGAGACTGTTGATAGCGGTTTGCGAAAAGGAAACCCGCTGTGCAATGGTATGTTTGTTTTTAGGCTCCTACATTGGATCGGTGAGTGTAATCGATACAGTATATAGAGGACAGTATTACGAACCCGCCATGTTGGTGGCACAGATAAGTCTTGGCATTGCGCGAAGCCAGTAGCCAGGACGAGGAAATGAAGACCAAAGGCAAGCATATTCAGGATATAAGATGACGAGCTCTGCTCCACGGCCAGGGGTCGAACAGGTACATTGAATTCTCGATATCAGGATGGTCATGTGAATGCAATGCATTACTCACACAGCTCGGGAATCGATTCTAATGCGCCTCCGTGCAGCTCCTATGGTAGCGGTAGTGGGCAACGCCCACCCCCAAAGCGTGGCGTTTATATAAGCAAAAGAAAACCTGTTTCAACAAAAAATGTGAAACGATCACCGTCGTGCGGGAGTGTTTCATGTGTATACGAGCTATATGACGCTTCGAAAGGCGCAGAACAAGCGAGAGACGATCTACTTTGTTCTTGATGTGGGATTCGAGAGGAATCTTCTTTTCCTCCCCAAGGCGGCGGTATAACTTGATCTAGTCATCAAGTTTGTGATTGTGCATTCATCTGAGCAATTCCGCGTCCAGTACAAGCTTTATTGACGCGAAGCAGTTATATTTTCCCGTTATAGCTATCATTGAGGGGCAGGAGCGGACAATATTCCCTAGCATTATAAATCATTGACTTAGCGTTAGGGATTCGCCGTTTTGCGTTAGGGTTCAGCAGTTGTCGTTAGGATTCGATAGTTAGCATTAGAATTCAACAGTTAGCGTTAGGATAGAGGTCCGTATCCGAACCTAAAAGTTGGCCGTCGAATTACAGTCCCGGCGTTACCGTTAGGAATCTGCTAATACCGAGATCACAATTTTTTATAGAATACATATCATTGGTGGAGTATTTAGTACGTGGTGTGATAGACGGTGCAAAATGTTGTAAAGCACTGTGAACTCCGAAGCATCTGAATGGTCGGGGTACGATGGAATGGTGATCTTGCTTGTCCTCTAGATCAATCATGATTTGCAGCCGGTGCGAGATGGTCTGGAGGGTGACACTGGAGAGCAGTGCTACATGCAGTCGGGAGCTGGCTCGGAATTTTCATTCGTTCGTGCAAAGAAAGTCGATCAGCTGTTACAAGGCTCGAGCACGAGAAGACATTACACATGTGGTGACAATTTTGTAAGATTCACTCTCGGCAGCAACCCTCCATGACAGCCTGGGTGCTCGAGCGTGCCCCAGCGCCATTATTATCTGGTAGCGTTGTCCATGTTCCTGTTGCCCGTCCTCACCTGGCCAGGTGCCAACGTCGTTGTTACCGTCTCGCTGTGCCAGTAAATAATGGTGGCCTGTGTGGTCATCTCGTGAATGTGCCGTTATGGAATGGCCACCAGCCTCATCTTTGTCTCTAGTATGTGTTGGCCTCCATGGGCTATGTGCATACCACTGGCACTGTCATTGACGTTGTGGACGGCATATTGCTGGCTATGCATGTGCTGCCGCCATCGTCGTCGAGTGCCATGCGCAGAGCTTCACTGTGCCCACAAACTATATGTGACACCAGCTATCGTCATGATTCGAGCCGTCGTGCTGCGGAACGGGCCATGTCAGTGGGTGGATGTTACTAGTATTCGCTTCGTTGGCATGATAGTTTTGGCCACACGAACGCCGTATTTACTGCTGTCGCCAAAACTCGTCAGTAGAATTGGCTATGACTGTGTTGTTGTTATTGTCATCACCGTGGTGGTGCCATGGAGGTGCGGGCTGTTGGGCTATCGTTGTCGTCCTGGTACCCTGCCTTTGCCCTGATCGTTGATTATATCAGGCGCGCGCCGTCATCGTCATCTGGGGTCGGCCACTGCATCCGTTCCGCCAGGGTTACCGTGGTCGAAAGTGGGTAGTTGAAGCGTGAAGCAAGCGCAGGTGGTGGTGGACCACCGAAAATATTTACCGTGAAGACGGCGGACTCCGCCAAGCCTTGATCACGTAAGCAGCGGATATGCATGGTGACTCTAAATTGCTGACGGAACCTTACTGTAAATACCTAACGCATATGTCAGATTCCTAACACATATGCCGGATTCCTAACGCTAAGTCAAATAATTTATGGCGCTAAGGAGTATTGTCCGGCCCTGCCCCTCATATATAGCTGCTAGTCTGTCGTCTGCTTTATTCCGAGTTACAGCGGCAATAACTCGTTTGTACTTGATGAGATCCTCACGGCGGTGCTGCTCAATATTGCTGCGGTCAATATGACGTGTCTCGCGTCAGATATGAGCATGGCCGAATTCTTTTTCGACTCGCAGCACTCGCTTCCTTCGCCTACCAAAGGGGAGGTTGTGACCCATGTAGGATCAATGAGATTAAACTAGAATACCATGAATGATGAATAAATGTTACAAGATAGCCAGGCTGGGGACAACGGGTTTTGGAAATTCGCAGGGACTACATACGGGTCGCTTCCTCGTTTATTTTAGTCTCCTCTAGATGGCGATCGGAGCGGCATTTT
The DNA here is from genome assembly GCA_038089215.1 of Tylopilus vinaceipallidus. Taxonomy (NCBI): domain Eukaryota; kingdom Fungi; phylum Basidiomycota; class Agaricomycetes; order Boletales; family Boletaceae; genus Tylopilus; species Tylopilus vinaceipallidus. Next base: position 96,674 of record JBBPKK010000035.1, read on the forward strand.
GAATTTCGCTCCGTAAGACCGTGACATACCATCATGAGCCCAGAGTTGCAAAATGTGCACACCACTTGCAAACATGTCGACATTCGTCATCTATACACAAATAAAAAAACTTTGTAGAGTCATAGAGGCCCATGTAAAAAGAGGATTACAACGATAAAATGCACCTGAAACAACAAATTGATGTTGCCAGCGTGATGCCGGTTCAGCAGCTGCAACTGACAGGGGGTTGCAAAATTTCCCATCCGCGTGTGGGGTGGGCGTCACACTGTGACACGGTGCTAAATCAATCTCCGACGTGCCGAAGCACTTGATGAACCTTCGACTCCGAGTCTGTATCCCCTGAACAAACTTTCCCACCTGCCAACAGCTATTTGCCAGTGCAACTCCGCTCGGATTTGTCACACCTCTGAAGGTCAAGGTCGAGGACATGGTAGCAACTTACATATCATAGAAATTCGCTCTAAGAAATGGGGAAAAGATAGGCGAGTGTATTTACTATCCATGAATCTTGCTGGTTCCTGGCTATTTTTCATCGGAAAGAGGAGTATCAATGCATAGATATGAAGCCGACGGGGATAGAATAGCTTTGCATCTGAAAAAAAAAATACAAGATTCTATAGAAGCTGTATTACAAGCTATATCCACGGGTACAAGCCGTTATATGCATTGTGTGTTGCAGCAGAATGCATTTTGCATCTCCAGATCATTTTGCAACTTCGGGCTCATGATAGTACATCTCTTGCTAAAGAATGCTATATTGTAACGGCCGGACCGCCGCGCGCAGCCGCTAAGCCAAAAGGCAGATGATACTGAGTGCTTAGCACTCAGTACCACAGGCAGTATATATATTAGATACTGGGATCTAAGTAACCCAGAGTGGTTACATATATACAACAAACGGAAGCCTAATTCAAAAATCCTCTTTGATGGAACTATCGCTCGCGATATTTAAATGATTCTTTTGCAATCACTAGGTCTCAAAGTGGCAAACTGCCTCCATGTTTAGCGGTTTCATGTCCCCTGCACGCTATTGCCGCACGCCCGCGGTGGTAGCATTTATGTATTATATAAACTAATTTTTGTTTTTTTAGACAAGTGTCCACCTAGTCCTACATGATCCACTAGACTATCTGGCAAGGCAGACGGTCCGAGGGAAAATGCTTTTACGCACGCCCTGCTTGCGCAGGGGATGTGGGACTTGGTGATCCTCCCGGTCATCCCGGTCTGCAGGGAGCCGTGGAGGGCTACTAGATACCTACTAAAGCCTCGCGGGCGGTGGCCCAATCTGGTGGCAGGGACGAGGCATCATGCAGGATGGTTCCTAGGTGTTCGCCAGGCTTCGTGCGGAAGGACGCGAGGTGCCGGTCTAACTCAAGGCGGGATGTGATACAGTTAAGCCATCGGGTGCGGAGCTGGCGAGCGGTAAAGAGTTGGTCGCGGATGGCCCGCTCGCAACGAGCGGACCAGATCAGGTACGCGAATTCGGACAGGATGACTCGAAGGAGGCGGGAGGCACCCCGCCGCTGGCTGCGCGTTCACGTCATGTATTGGTAGGGTAAATTAAATTGTGTCGAACAGCAGTGGCCGACTAGCTCAGTTGGTTAGAGCGTCGTGCTAATACATAAGTATAACGCGAAGGTCTTGGGTTCGATCCCCACGTTGGCCATTATTTTTGCCGAAATTTCGCTCCTTGTAACAGCTTTGAGCATTTGTTGGAGCTGCGGTCGGGTCGTAGAGAGATGTAGATAGTTGTAACGTGACATGGTGGGTAGCGCCAGCGTGCTAATTGCTCAATGAGATGTTGTCCAGGGCGTAGAACGTTGGAGCTACCTTGTCAGGTCATAATGGAATGAAAGGTTGTCATGCTCAGCTTCCCGACCGGTTCCACTTTGCTGGTCAGTTCATGATTCAATATTCATGGGCCATCGAAGGAAGCTGAGTAGAGGATTTTCAGTGCTGCGGTGAATTTCACGTGCCTGCTATCAATCGTTTGAT